>CAXIVR010000006.1:82577919-82601061 GCA_964035755.1 Teleogryllus oceanicus | reverse complement strand
CAAAACTATCACCTTGTTACAAGTCATTGAAACAAATATATGTAGTTTTTGGTTTAAATCCATGCATCTTTAATTTCAACTACACCTTCATCCCTCATTATTTTGGTCCGGTTGAAAATTCTTTATGCCACTCAAAATGTTTCTCAGCACTTCTCGCTTGACTTGCAGCATGGCTGCCAGCATCTGGCCTGGCTTTTCAAACCATGTGCACGTATTATGGTCACGTGGTTCGTGACGTATCTGGTGCTGCGCAGAACGAGCAAAAATCGGTGCGCCGGAGCAGCTCACTCATGTCTTTGCGTCATAGCGCACACCACTGCGCTCCACGCGCTCGGTCACAACGGGTTACCTCGACGCGTCTCTCGCTTACGTGCATCTACCCTTGGTCTCCTCGTCTCGTTTTCAAAAAAAGACACATGGCAAGTAACGTTCACGGCTATTAAATATATATTTACAAGTCCTGATTAGAGACTACCCGACAGAAGCTTTGGTTGAAAACTCACCAGCAGGTGGGCTAAGATACAGTCACGTGTGCAACAAATTTCTTGTTTTTTAAACATATAAATTTGAACAGAGAAATATAAATTGTTTTAGATTTTACTAAAATTGTTTTTGTAATTTAAATTGTTGTATGTATTTAACTCTTGTTAAATATTGTGTACTTAGAATCGATAATATGTATAGAAATAAGTTTCTTTCTCTCTCATTGTTACAGATTGAAATGGGACGAATAGCTCTTCTGATCCTCCGGGAGACGCAGTGTAAGAGTTCCCGTGTGTCATTGACCAAAGAGATCCCAAACTCTTGTTTCAGATTCATCCAAACCAGCTCTGAAAACTGAAAATAGCCAATGTTCTAACAATTCACTATAACCCAAACAGGAACCATTCGAATCGACCCAAGAGTTCCAAACTCAAACTAAAGGGATAAACTCAAAAGTCGAATTAATCAGGGCACACTTCTCTTCTCGCCATTCTCAACCATCAGAACGTTAACGAAGTCCATGTACCTGGAACAATTCATTTCCAAATCCCAATATCACACCCAATTTGGAAGTATCTCAAACAACTGAGCCTGAATTTTGCCAAGTCTAAGCAGATGTTTTAATCAGTCGTCTTGAGAACGCATGGCTAGATCAGTCGTGTAACTTGAGTCAATTCAAAATTGACTAGCGACACTCAGATATAAACTTCAAGGATCTAATACAGAGACTAATCGTGAGAGGCTAATGTAGCACTCTCACTCTGGAATCATCTACATCATCCTGGACAAACCAAGAAGTAAACGATTCCTGAAGTTAAATATGAAAGAGATGTGGCTGTCAGTGAGGTCGCCATTCTTTAGTGACTAGTCACAGAGCTGAGTTCTGAGAATTTGGTGAAACTGGAAGTTTAGAGCTCGTTTATACAAGTTTTGATGTCTGTATGAATAATACGAAGCAAGGAACGAGAGACGAATTTCTATTATTAGTTTCTTGGAAATGAAAGGTTGCATGTCTCCCTTTGTTTTCTGAAGAAGAAAACTAATATTTTTTTAGACTAACTACAGTAGTTTAACTATAGTTGTTAATAGTTTGAAAAGGAGAATGATGAGAGATAAGAGACAGGAACACAACCAAGTAGAAGTAGCACAGCGGATAAAGGAACGAATAGATATTTTGTATACATGAAGTGCAAAAATGGGATACGTTCATTGCACATTTTCACTTAACTTTTTACAACTTCGCTATACTTTTTCACTTTTCCTTCAAATGAGAGACTAAGATTAATACGGCGGCCTATTTTTAACTTTCTCTTGCGTGACACTTCTAGTCCAATAATCTGCGAAAAAGTACTGCATTTGTGTATTTCCTTATTACTTGGCCATTTTTATTAGAGTTTAATTTTATGTCAGGTACATCTTTAATCTGTAATAGTCCGTGTAAATTATCACTGAATAAGTGTGTAAATAAATCTCACAGAACGGTAAATAATAACTACTTTTGAAGTTCTTTGACGAAATATATACCTAACCGCAATGTGCATGTAAAATCGAAGTATTCCTTAAAGTGAATTCGTATTACAACTTTTAAATGTTAATAATGCTGCTAAGCAAAACTTGCTATGTCCGCCTCACTACTTTTAGTTAAAATGAAAAAGAAAGATACACGTAAGCGGTGTAGGAGTTAAAAGAAATAACAACACGATGTTAGATACTTAACGATATATAGGTGAGGATTCAAGTTGATGAGTTTATTTCCTTTAAATCAATAATTATTACAAAACGTTTTTATAATTTGAAGAAAAAAAAACTGATCTTTATGAATTTAGTCAAAAATTTAAGTAGCGTATACACTAACCAAGCATTGAGGAAGATCAGAAGAACTTCGATCAAGAAACATCGAAGTCATAAAGAAAAGAAATGCACAAAGCAATATCAAATTGATAAGTTAGTTATATTACCAAAACAAAAGCAATTAAATCTAAAGAAAAGCATGAAATAATAAACTACATTGAAATCATTAGTCATACGAGCGGAAAAGAATACTCACATTCACAAAAATAACCTCATATTACAGGTTTAGAGCAAAGCTACTTGCAAGAACAAAATTAATTACAATAATTGAATTACAATCACTAATCATTGCTACTAAGATCATCACAAAAAGTAGAGAAACAGATAACAGACAGATAATATTGTCTTCCGTAAAATTGACATGCAAGAGCGTCGTCCAGGTTACAAATTCTGCTCCTTTGGAGAAAAGGCTATGATTTTCATGAAGTTATATTTTGTGAACCCTCTGGCAGTTTTGGTTTAAAAATGTGTTGTGAAGATGTTCATTTATTGGTCGATAATGGGGCTAGATAACAACAATTCAATCCTAAAACCTTCTACTCTCACAACACTAATACGACTATAAAATTTTATTTTAGTAAATTTTGCAAACGATATAATTTTGAAACTAGTTTTCTTAAAAGTATTACATCGTTAAGTGAAATTTCACCAAAAGGTATTTTAGTCATAAGGTTTTTAGTATTTAGAGAAAAATATACAAGCTTTCGACAACCATGTCCCTATCTTGCTCCTCACTCTTCCGTGCCGACATCGCTTAGTGCCCTTCTAGTAATCTTGGTTTCGTTCTAAAACCTAGACGCAATATTCAATACAAAATCTGTATAGATCAATACAAAATCTGAAGGAAGCGAATGCAATGCCAACGTTGGCTCCGTTGCTGGCACGAGAATGTCAGTCGACCATGATCCTCTCGCACGCTCGCAGCGCTCCCGCGGACCAAAAGCAAGGGCCCAATATTTTCCCGTCGCTTCTTATATATCTTACAGTGAGTGTTGCAAACCACAAGAAAGACGATATTTGTGATTTTAAAACGTATATTCTCTTTTGGGTCCGCGTTTCTTACGTACACCTAATTCTTGAAATACATTCATGGAAAAGACTCACTCTGTAAGATCAGGGGATCTGGGAGGCACAATCCGCGACTGATTAGACTTATTTGAATACGTCGTTGATGCCGTGTGATTTTTGCAGAGAGTAAGTCACAACGAGATTTGGAGGTATCCAGAATGTTCAGGCCAAGGACCACCATTTCAGCACCATCTTTGGGAACGTAAGAAGCGACGGAAAGTATTCGCTCTCTACAAGCGCCACAGAAGCGTTCCCGGCCAATACCGAAGGCTAGGCTACCAACGAAATGCGCCGCTGTACATCACGAACGCACGGCAGTGCGGGGCGAGACGACGCGAGGCGAGGCGAGGCGAGGCGAGGCGGGGCGGCGGGGCGAGTGGAGCGGGGCGCGGCAGGGCGGATCGGTGGTGGGGTAGGGTGCGGCCGGGCACGGCGTGGCATGGCATGGTGGAGGTGGCGAAACGTGGCGAGGTTTGGTGGGAATAACGTGGTGTGGCGGGGTGTGGCGGGGCGGAACGAGGCATAGCGTAGTATGGCGTAGCGGGATGTGGCAGGGTATGTGCGGATGTGGTGGGGCATGGTGAGATGTGGCGTGGCGTGACATGGCATGGCATGGCGTGTGTGGCTAGAAATGGCAAAACTCGATATTTTTAAAACATCGGTACTTTCGAACAGAAACATCGATAATATAACATCGATGTTTTGCTTTTGATGTTTTCGTTAGATCGATATATCTGTCCAGAAACATCGATCTTTTCGAGAAAAAAAGTCTCATGTCAAAAATAAAATTTCCAGTATGTTTTATTTGTGGATTGCTCGTAATCAACAGACATTGACAGCTATCACTGATGTCGATTCCTAGGGAAAGTGATTGCTATTCGCAATCTTTCTCCGGTGTTACCTTTTCTTATTATTTTCTTGCCGGTAGGCCGTAATATCATTAAATTATAATTTCAAACTTGACGACATAGATCATTGATTAGAGAATTAAGATAATCAAATTTCAGGCACGATGTTTTAAACATCGATGTTTTTAGTCGATGTTTTTTTCATCAACATCGATTGATTTTTTCGTGTTTCCGGGCGCGTCAACTGCTTTGGTCATTAGCCCCGTTAGTGTAGTGCATGTTTTCCTCGAGAAGATAGCTGTGATCTTCCCCCGCTGGATGGCGAGATCCGGCGCTGACCTACCGTCGGCTAGTGGGCTTTCCCCCACCAGGACTCTCCCAGCAGCGGGGCACCGCCAGCCGGAAAAGCTCTAAGCTCCCGACCGGTCCCCCGGGAGTATGTGGTGGGTGAATGTTGTGTGTCTGTGTGTAGGAGGAGAATAGGACAAGGAAGAGGAAGGACAGATCGCGCGGGAAGTGTCGGGTGGTGGCAATACCTCGACGATGGGGTCGTTGTCCTTGGCGGGCCTCCACGTACCCCACTCCCAGTCGAAGATGGCGACGGTCCGGTGAGCTCGCGGGCGACGGCGCTGCTCGGGCGGCAGGTCGCGCTTGTTGCCCACCACCACGATGGGCACCTTGCAGCCGCGCGCCTCCACGATCTGCACACGCGCCACAAGCGCACAGCGCTCGCTCAACGGAAGCCAAAGGCAGACATATTTGTTATTTCAATGAAAACTGTTTACCATTAGAAAATAATATATTACTTACTACAACGAAAACTCTTTATAATTAAACTCAGCCCTTGAGTACTTTCCTTCTTTAGAGATGATTTAATTATATGGAGAGACCAGACCAACCAAACTCAAGTAATTACGCCATGAGGAGTTTTTCATTATAAAGAGATCGTTATAGAGAGTTTTCACTGCATTTAATAAAGTCAAAAAATATTTTTGGAACATTAGTTAAGTAGAAATGATTTCCTGTAGTTTGTTATCGTAATTAGATAATTTATATTTCATGATTGATGAGTAAACGTTTTAAGTCCAAAGAATTCGACATCATGCAGTCCTTTTTTAACATTTGTGGAGGTTGCATTGTTTTATATATATATATATATATATATATATATATATATATATATATATATATATGTATGTATTGTAATTAGTCTTTCTATAACTACCAAATTTGCACGCTCTAGTTTATACTAGATTTAGCCCTGAAGCACTGATGTAGATACTGTTGCCACTTGTGTGTCACGGTGGAACAGCTGGTACAATGAAATTTCTTATCTGCAGTTGACACACCACCACAAGAGAGCAACAGTGAATGGAACTCTGCACTGAGTTATGAGAAACGTTTAACAAGGCTCAGTAGTCAGGATCGTTTGTTGTTATTATGTTCATGGATATTTTACTTTTTGATAAAAATCATATTTTTCATATAAGTTAATGAAGCCCAAGAAGTAGCATATTTTACCTTTCGTCACCGATCACGTTTTAATACTTTTTCCCTCGTGTTTCATGTGATATTACACTTCGTTTTTAAGTAATTGATTTACAAAGTAAAATTGTCCCATGAATACCATATTTTGACTCAGGAGAACTTTCAATCAAAATCAAAACTTCAGGAGGACTTTCCATCAAAATAGTTCACATCCGTTTATGAACACCCTCAAACACAGGTTTCGATAACGCCATCACTAGGAAAGAACATTGACCAGAGTACTACCGATGGTTTCCGCTCATGACATTAGTTGCTCAAGTCATGCCATGGTGGGGCGAGGGTGCAACTGACACTCATAGGTAACTTCAGCACATCTATAGAGCAGACAACTGAAGAGAGAATGTTCAATATTTACGAAATTCTGCATAAAATAGTCAGTTGAAAGACTCCACAAACATCAATCAATCACTGTTTAAACTATTATTATATCTATCGTAACTCAAAACCACCTCACTCGTAGGTGAATTTTAAATTGCAATTTCTTTCCCAAAACATGAAAACATTCAATAAGTTCGAAAGATGGCGAAAGAAATTGCAGCAGATCGCGTCACCGCAGGTTTGTCCTGCCTTCGGAAGCCTCCCGGGGCGCACAGACAGTTTAATAAAATGGCGTAGTGAAAAGAGGTGCAGACGGCGCCTGCAGGGCCCTGGCAACGGCTGCGAAGGTGACTGCGCCGCGTGAAATCGGTCAAAGGCGCCGCGCCGCGACGCCTCGTTCATGTCGTGGCGCATCGCACGCGCAGCGGCCGTTGCACTCAGCGTCCTCCACAGGCGCAGTCACCTCCGGCGAGTAGATGCTGGCGAAACGCTCACAGAATCGGAGGTGTTTAAAATACGAACCAGTGGTGCTAAAACAGAACGTACTATCTCGCCGGTATTTTCACGCAAAATTACGCGATAAGTGCTCAAATTTTCGAATAATTATATATGGCCTTATTTCAAAATACATCAGTAAGGGGCAGATTTCATTATGGGGAAAAGTCTCTTCAGAATTGTATTTGTAAGAAGACGTAGAAATTTTCAATTTTTGCAATTTTCGAAAAATCAGAGTTTTCAATGAACATGAGACCTGCGCCATTCTCTTAAAAGTCATTCACACTATCCAACAACAAAATTTTATCCAAAATGATGGAGCCGTTCTTTTTTCAAAATTTGGATAAGGTCCCACGGGCTTCATTGTAAATTTTTAAATTAAAATATCGGTTTCAAATTCAAGGGACCGCGACATCACTCAGATTGATTGGGATCAACTGTGGAGAAAATCGGCTGAACGGTTTAGCGGCTAACGTTGTTCACCACGGACGGACGGACGGACGGACGGACGGACGTTTGCCTTCTTTCGATTTTTCGGTACCAAGAACGCTCAAAACATGGATTCTGGCTACAGCACGTGTTGGACGATTTTTTTTAAATGTAGCAACTGGATTTATCCATTATATCGTTACCATGGCCGGAAATTCATCAATTCGTCTTTATTTTATTAATAATTACATAATTGCAAGCAAAACACACTATTCATTCTGAATATTGTATAAATATCTTAAATTTATATAGTTTCTTTGAAGGATTTTTAGTAGGTATGCAATTTCCGAAGTCTTCACCGTAATTTTAGAATTAGACAATTTATATTTAGAAAGAACGCAGTGTATAACAACTAGATGTACTCATTGAGGTAGAGCTCCAGGAGAAAGTCCCAAACTTATATTACATTATACTAACAATTAAGTAACAACGTTGATTTAAATTGTGAAAAACTAAAAATTCTCGAAATTGAAACGACTCCATTTGACAATACATTGAACAGAGATGTAATAAATTACATAATTCATTTCTTCTGCCATTTACTGATTTCCTGTTTTCCGAACTTGATTAATTTCACTGGACACGATCCTTGGATTTGATAATAAATCACGACTCTTTCGTGTACTGGCTGTCGCATCAAAACGCTCTCACGCGAAATTAAAATCAAACAATGTTGTATCTCTTATCACTATAAGATTTCCTCGTGAATAGCGAGATGGAAGAAACAGGGCTCCAACCGCGAGGGGGCAGGGGCAGCTATGCAACAGGATCTCGCTGAGAATTCTTGGAAGACGCCTCCGGTAATCAATCGCGTTTCGCAGAGCCGTCTCGATCAGTTGTCGCAGAAAGCGCACCGTTTCGGAGAAGCGGCTACATCAATCTGCAGCGCAGGAGAAACGTGACTGAACCACATCAGAGTTCCGAGCTGCGTGCCCCACGCCTGGATTGCATCCGCGGATTGTGACCGGGAATGATCTGACTTTTTTCTTGAACTTTCTTTCTTTCGGTCGCTTTTCAACAATACGAATAGTATAGCGACCACTGTTCTTGTTTAACTGTAGAGGCGGGTTCAATCTCAACCCTCCGTGCCGAGGTAACTGCAGCCCTTCAGCCCTAGCGACCATGGCTAATTAAAACTACATCTAACAACTACACCATTACTATTATTATTATTATTATTATTATTATTATTATTATTATTATTATTATTATTATTGTTGTTGTTGTTGTTGTTGTTGTTGCAGCTGTTGTTTGTTTCAGTACTCGCCACAGTTGTAACTTCAACAATTCTGGAGAAATGTGTTTCCCATTTCGCAATATTCAAGCTGCGTTCCGCTCCCATAACTTCTTCGCATTTTGTTTTTACTACTCAAATTTGCAACAGAGCAATGACGTGAAAACCTTTGTAGAAACGTGCCTTGATTTGAGGAAAATCTTTTATATGAACGTGAGTAGCAGTATATTTTGTGGTTCAGACGTAGCTTCGTTTTCGTGAAAACGAGAAATGCAAATCAAATGGGGGTACCGACAATTATAAATGTATGATTCGTTATTGAAAAGACAGTAGTAACGAGTTTGAACGATGATAGATTGATTTCTTCTGGGCGCGTTATCTGATAAGGTCATTAATCCCATGAGTGTAGTTCATGTTTTTGCTCGGGATGTGGCTGTGATCTTGCCCCGCTGGATGGCGAGAACCGGCGACGAAGAATTTGAAAGAGCACATTTTGTGGCTAAACGAAACGAATCTGGGCGCATTTTCTTTTCTAAATGCCTTATAAAAGTGCTTGCATTAAATGGGGACAAGCAAGCTGTTTTTTAAGGCGTTGAATAAGCAACTCGAATGAATATTGAGGTTTGGAATTTCCTTGAGGTTCAGGCCAGAATCGACTAAAACCCCTGAGCTGACAACTGGCGTGGAAGCTGAGCGCCTTCCTCGGTGCCCGGACGGGGGCGGCGGGGGGAGGAGGCCGATGCGCCGAGGGAGGGAAGGGGCGCGGGCGCAAGGGCGGCAAGAAGCGGCTTGGAGGGGGCGCTGCCTTTGTGGCATGGAAGAATGCGACTGGGGCGGAGCGTGCCCCAATATGGTAAGTACGAGAAGATACAGTGGGTGATATGAGGACAACTCAACTTCGATTATTATCGAATGCATTAGGAAGTACACGCCGGATGTCACTTGGTTAAAAATGTTTTTTCCGGAAAAAATAATAATTACATTTTCTTTGGTTTCAAACGGATTTTCAATATATTTGCATGAATTAGGACCACGGATTAATGGAAAGTATGCACTTTACTCATTAATCCAAAATCCCCTGACTGACATGGGATTGCGACGCTCATGTAAGTACGATTCACGGCATCATTCACATAATGCGTTACGTAAAGGATTCCCTTAGGATCTTCCTCCCAAAAGAAGTAAAATTACCCGTAAGGAACGACATCCTTAATCGACATATTGTTGGCAAACACTGTTCAAACGGAACTTTGAAATTAATAAACTAGACGGTTTGGCCTCGATGTAGAAAACAGCATTTATAATCTAAATGAAGGGTAAGAAACAGGAGCGTCGCAGAAATTGAAGGGGCAAGACATTGTATAAGACTTGGTAGATGAGGGTGGGGGAGCGAAGCGGGAGATAGAAAGAACTAGGAGAAATACAGGTCAAGGGCGAATAAAAATGTTCTGACGAACTTGCGTACGGAAAGGCAGGGCCTCCTGTTTGAGCGGGTGGGCAAACGGACATGGAGCAGACGGACGTACGAGTGGGCGGGCGGGCGAGGAGTGAGCGGCCGTACAAGTGAATGGGCGGGCGAGTGCGGATGTACGTGCGTACGAGTGCATGGGCGAGTACGGGTGTACGAGTGTGCGGGCGAGTACGGGCGTCGAGTGGCGACGAGTAAAGGGCCTACGAGTGGGCGGGCGAGTGAACGGGCGAACGAGTGGATGGGCGGGCGAGTGAACAGGCGTACGAGTAACGGTCGGCCGGGGGGGCGAATGAAGGGGGCCCAAAGGGGCTGACTGCGAGGCAGGGGAGGACAATGATGATGAGGCTGAGAGCGGCGCGCTATCGACCTGTGCACTTCCGCCGGCGCGCAGCGTCACGCCCCCTCGCGCAGAGTGTGGCGGCTGCGGGCGCGGGGCACTCGTCGGGCGAAGGGCCCCGGGCGCACCGCAGTGAAACTCACCAGCTGCTACACGCACGTTTCTCATTCGCACTGTAACGATAACACGAGGGTTACGTGTGCGTTTGCTCTGCCCTCACAAAACCATTCCATTCACATATCATTTGCAGACACAGTTCCCATATTAAACTCGCTTCTTTCTCCTGAGACTAGCAACAACTCCTAACGTAAATCCCTTGTACTCGTTTCCAGTTAGAGTAGTACTTGACTTTATGAACCTTTGCACTCATTCAAGGAAGTGTATAGTCAAATATGTAGAGAATTCTATTTATTTAGATATTAGTAAGTGTAAACGAGTTTTTTATTCCATGTGGCTGGTGTGTGGATCCTATCTGCTACCAAAATTGTCCAGTTTGGGATCAAAGTAGCTACATAAAAATCATTTGAGAATGTCAAGAGCGTAAGGAATCGGAAAACGTTTATTCAAACAAGTCTCCACGCGTTTGTATTTCGCGCCTCCATCTTGGTCTTCGACTCCGCCTTCGCCTCCGCTTTCGCCTTTGCCTCCGCCACCGCCTCTGCTTTCCTTCCCCTTCCCTGCGCCTCTGCCTGCACCTGCGCCTCCACCTCTGCCTCCGCTTGCATCTGCCTCTGCCTTCGTCTCCGCCTCCGCCTTCGCCAATGCCACGGGCTCTTGGTCTCGTTCAGAGGCGGACCCATGGGGGCCATTGAAACTGTTTATGAGGCAAGGACATTTTCAGTCCATATGTAATACTCCTCTCAGATGAGGTCACTAAAAGAAATGAGAAAATGTTTGCGTCATAAGTGCACCTGGGATTTTGCCCAAGGGGGGGGTAGAAATGGGTTGACGTTTTCTTGTTACGAATTTTTCATTTATGTTGAATATATAATTTTAATTATTTCATTAATTAAATATAATATTTTTATTTATTGTCTTGTAGTTAATATTAAAACGTACAAATTGAGATATTGAATGACTTTGGTTAGTATAACTGTAAACATATTTTTACTTTCTCTACTAATCTTTTATATTTAGCAACATCGTCAATATTAAACTTTTTCAAATCCTTAATGTCTAATCTTGAATCACCATTCAAAGTTTTTTCACCGGCAATAGAATTCTTGTTACCCATTTATGTTGCAACCCCGACATAAGCTGCCTTTGTGAGCTGTCACATTTGTTGCGACTTTTCCATTTCTTTTCCCTTTCACTTCTGTCACAATCTCCACCGATACTTCCCCGTCTCATCCTCCCACGACTCCCTGTCCATGGCACCATTTGTACTCTTCACAATCTTTATTTTTCGTCGCAATACGATATTTCTCTCCTTTCTACGTAAGTTTAGCTCAAGTAATTTATTCCAGCCACGTGGATCAAGGGGCCAATAAATCCATGTCTATAAAACAGTAAAATAACATTTGAGCTGCTTATATTAGCAAAATATTTTTAACATGAATTATGTATTTTATCGTTTGACGCGCGACTTGTATAAGATATTTAGAGTTGGCAGATATTAGTACATTAAAATGTAGAATATAAATGGAGCACTATAACTACGTCCCTTGACTTCATACGAGTTTGCCTTTAGCACTGGTAAAGCAATGACACAGCAATAGTAAACGTATTGCTGGTTTGTATAAAATTTAATATCAGTGGATCGTACTTGTCTATTTTCCCCACCGAACGTCACACACATCTCCTTTTACTAATAATCCTTTTAAAAAGCTTATTTTTTTAATTAGAGTAAAGTCTATAAACATTTCAAATAGGAAAAGTTAATCGTTTTGTGAGTTTTCATTCAATACGAACAAGTTGTATAGGAGATATCGGCTCTGTTGAAAGGACTCTGGGAAATCCTACTATTAATTTAACGAGGGGCACCATTTAAAGAAAAATAGAACATAAGTTGGTGCACATACTGTTTTCTGGACAGTTTACGGATTGAACATTATGTTATCAGATCGAACTTCAGCGAATAGGATTGGAAATGGAGTGGCAGAGTACACCCCTTGCGTTCATGGCTCTCTCCGGCGTGCTCATTCCATGTCCTTCAGACCGACTACTGAAGAATCTCCATTCAGCAGTAACACTCTTGCGGAGTTGGTTTTGAAGGCATCTTATAAATTGCGCAAAATCGTCTCATTTTCTTAAAGCATAGTGACCAGATTGTTCTCTTATAACGGATAAAAATGAATGTAAAAGATTCGTTCGTTCCATAGCACTGATGTAGGCTGAGACGCATATCGACAAAACTTCCATCAAATCCTTCAAAGTGGCCCTGGGGTACTCAAGATGGAGCAGCCCTGCTTCAAAGTCTGCGGCGATTGCTGCTCTTCAGATCGACTGGCGATGACCTCTCGACCCCCGAAGGAGGGGAGCACTGTGAGTCATACTCGTTAAGGACTTTATTAATTAACGACTTGCTGCCGAAGAGCTCGCTGTGTTAGACCAGTTAACGGCTGTTTATGAGCGGCGAGCCGAACTTCAAGAACAGTGAGGCTGGTCTCATTGCCTCCGCCTCGATTAAGTTGCAGGTAAACCGATTACGAAGATGAACTAGAGAATGGAATGATACTGGGGTTGTGTAATTCGATTAACCTCAGACGAAGAACTAGTTGTGGACTTTGTCATTTTATGGAATCATTCGCATCAATCTTTAGCTTTCAATCTTACGAATCGAGAACCACTTGGTTTATAAACGTGTATCGTTTTATTCTATTTCGCATCAGACGAATATACACCTAAATTTTTCTCTAGGCGATTTACTATATTTTTAAAGTGAATATTCCTGTGGGTTGCTTCATTTGTCAAATCGTTAAACATCAGTATGTAGTGGGTGCGAAGTAATAAAACCGCTTTGTTAGAAATTTTAATCACAAATCCACTTCCCATTTATTACAAATTATTTAACTTCCGACTAATTGGAACATTTGTTTCGTGACGACAGTATTTAATCAAATGATGTAATTCATGAATAATGAAATGGAAATGGAAGAAATTATTTTTATAGCTTTATCTTCCAAGAAAAAATCAAATTTAAAACGTTTATGAATCAAATTGGAATAAAATTCTCATAAAGAATTTTTGTTTGCTCTACGATGAACTGTGCAGTGTTATATGAGTATTAAAAGTCAAATTTTAACATAACAAATTCGAACTCTTGCGCAATGTTAGTTAGATTAAAGAATACATTGTATTTGAATTTGCGTTTTATTCATAGTGTGACGATACCGATTATCTCATCTTTAAACAGGTATAATTTCCTTTTAAATGCTGCGTCGCAAAATACGTGCCGGCAGTTTGCGCCAGTTCCTGGGCGAAGGGTCAATTAGCTGCGACTTTCACGCCATGGCGGCGCCCAGAAGAGGAGGGTTTAGCTAACTCACCCTACGGCCGCGGTCTCTCCTAAGGTATACTGATTCATTCGGCGTCGTTTTGTGACTCCCAGACAGCAGAAAACTGATGATGATGGCTAAGCCATCAAAGCTGCTATTATTGAAATAAACAGTAATGTTGACAATGACAACGCCTTCAATCATTTCAACTCTCCTAAGGTTTCGAAGAACGTCGCAGCCCACCCAGAAGTTTATTTACACCGAGTGCTGTACGAGTATGTCAGCAAAGTTTTTTAGTAATTTGGGTAATTCTATTCTAATTTGGTTTTTAATTTGTTTAAATTTCATGTTTTTTTATAATCTTTTCTTCTCGTTTCGAAAAGTAGCTACGTCCATCCACCACCCTATTTCAGGCCCACCGCCTCTTGAGCTACCAGGGGACCTTCACTCCCGGTAAGAGAGCAAATTTACGTTAAATCTGGCTCACCCAACGTGCAGTCGAAGACTGCCGTCGCAATAGATAGACGCGAAATAACTTTGAAAGCATCTCTGACGATTGAGGATAAGTAAACAAAACAATCCATATAAATAAAAATCAATTGTTCGGGAGAATTAACTCTTACGCGTATTTTTATAGATTATAAAACTTATTTTACAAAATTCATCTCCAATGCTGTTCGATACTGTTGCAATTTATAATTATTCCTTTACAAGACATGAAAATTCATACATCAAAAATATTTGAGCTATTTTTATTGTTTTGAAATCTTAATAGTTTCATTTAAATATTTTCTAATCATAAGTTAGAAAATACTTTAATGCAGTTTTCACTTTGTAAAACTTTTCCCTGTCGTGTCCTAAAGTAAAGTCACGTTGGGTTGCAAGGATGTTAGGAGGTTAGAGGTTAACGCCCTCGCTGCAGGTGAGTCTGTCAGGCGGGAGTGAATGAATGGTTTCAATATCTACGAAGACAAGCGGCGTCAACAGGCTGCGAAATGCGGAGCGCTGCGCTCAGGCTCTCCCAGTCATCTCCGGAGGAAGATTACATCCGCCGCCACAAGATGAAACCTTTGGCAAGTTCCTTCAATCTTAAACTGCGCCGCACAGGAAGGTGACTTCGCCTCTGCTCATCCTGGAAGAAGCCACTGGACGTCGGTGAGGAAACGCCTCCGGGAGAGAGATTTCTGTTCGCGCTCTTCCTGGCTTCTACGGTGAATGAACTCGTAGTGCCTTAGACGACGTTCTGCTCACGAAATACAATAATGTTGGAATCATTGTTTTTACTGTCACATGCGTAAGTAGAATTATATACGAAATTTCATAAAAGTGTATAGGCGATAATATCAATGTTATTGTTCAAATCTATAACATTAAGATATACTTTTAAATTTTAAAATAAGTTTTTTAAACATTTTTTGTCTTGTGGCAGCATTGCCTTAAATAATTGATATTAAATAGATGAATTTGTAGGAATCATCTTAGCCACTCTATGATAAATATTTTACTTTATATTCAGAGAATACATACATACATACAATTCAAATAAGTTTAAAAAATCAAATATATGCTATGAATATTGAATTGTACGTTTTAGTTGGGTAAAGTTCATCATATTCTTGTAAAGATGATTTCTATACATTTATCTTTAATATGACTTTTTTCAGCCGCATGATCTCAGCTGAAACGAAACAATTATTTATTTATTGACTTTTCGGTGATCCATTTCCCAGATTACAAAATTCTTGATGGCGACTTCCAATGGCAATGGCAAGTATTATTGATTTAAATTTTAAGTTATATTCAATTGATTTTTTTATTTAAATTCCTTCACGCACATTGTCGTAACCAAATGTCATTGTCCCTTTCCAGTAGAATTTTGAATACGAATGCTATAGTAACAATGTGGTCACATAATGAATTTCAAACATAAATGTGCAGCCACTAGTTGAAGCTACAGTCATAACAAATTTTAATAAGTTCCAACTAACAACTGCAAGTCAAATAGTGCTTTTTTTATCTGTGTAGTTTATTACCCACTATTGCTCGTGTTTTTATCAATTGTCTATTAAGTCAGTCCCGTCCCCTGCCGTCCTACCTACCCCCGCATCTCGTTCCTCAAAATTACACTTTTGAACGCAAACGCTCCAGTGGTTTAAATGTTTTGCCGAACAGACACACATGCACTACCAAATAAGTACAATTTTATTATTACAAATTGAATAACTCATATATGCTCATATATGTTTATTACAAACATGTATTAAAAAGCATGACCGCTGTCCTGACCGCTAGGCCTGTTCTTCTCTCCTGCTTCTTTCACTCACACATTTCCTCTCCATAGCACTTTGACTCTTCCAGAGCTCGACCGTTCCTTCCGCCTTTTGTTCCGCCTCTCCATTTCCGCCCTCTCCTCCTGTTACTTTCGCTTCGTTCCGAATTGCACAAATGAATGACTTTCAATTTTAATATAAACCTTTGCCGGTGAAAATTCTTGGAACAATTTCAAATGTGTAATTTTTAAAGGTGTCAATACAAATGGCACCAGTGCCATATCAGTGTATTGCACTCCATTCTTACAAAAAGTTTAGAGAAATAATCGGAGAGGTATTAGAAGAAAGCTTGCATACTACATGTAAAAAGTGTGCGTACATGAAATTTCTTCAAGAAATGTCTAGTTTCAATGTTGATGGTCTAGTTCAAAAAAATAAGAACTTTCGAAATACATATTCAAAATGCGGGTTGTAATGAAAAGCGAACAAATACATTATTGTATCGTTTACTAGTTCACTTGCTCTATGTTAATGTAAATCAACACACGTAATTAAACCTTAAATACTGAACACCCTTAGGGGTCTTTCGAATTTTAATGCCTGTGGAGCCTTTCGAATACCTTATACTCGCTCCGCTGTCTACTAAACAATTAAATTTTTTTATGAATTTGACATATTTAAGTTAAGCATCACAAACATACAATCAATAACTGGCATAATGCTCAAATAACAAAATTAACTCGCTAAAAATGTTTTGTTGAATTGATATAAAATTGGAATTTTGCAATGTTACCATGAATTTATAACTCCCATGACTGACTCATATTTCAGAGTTACGTATCACATTGTTTTAGAGATGCACTGTACTTCTTGAGTGGTAAAAGTGCTACTATTCGTAATACATGTAGATATTACATTGGTTAACATCCTTAAAATGTTATTTTTTGATGTTATGAAATATTTTAAATAACCTTCTACAATTCAGGTATTAGCCCTGATGAAGGAATTATAAATTCCGAAAAGTTAGCTAACTAATTGTTTCATTTTCTTTAACTGACCAGTCACGTGAACTATATCCCTTATTTCATCAATGGTCGTGAGTTCTAGAATAATAATTAAATACTCACTCAGTTTTCTTATTCCTACACGTATTAACAACTCACTGTTCCAATGCGTCTTTTCACTTTTAATGCAAAGTAAATCTAAAATTGTTCCAAATGCTGGTTTAGTTCAACAATGAACTAAGTAAAACCTTTAATTTTGTATGAACCGTGAGCGTTACTGATGTTTTTGCCTCGAGCCACTTCGCTCTATTCGAGCAAAGCTTAAAAAAAAAAGTCAGCAACTATTGGAGAAAAAACGTGTTAATGCCATCGAGCTTCACATAAACAACCCTAACAATTGGAAAAAAGTTTCAAATTAGCTGGACCTTGAGTACAATAGGCAAGTGAGCAGAACATCCTATGAACGGTTGAAGCGCATGCCACAGATGGACAGACGGACGGGCAGACTTATGGAATGAAGCAGATCTTTTAATTTTGTGGATACTTCGTTTGAACGGTAAACATTTTTATTAAAAATCCCAAAATCGAAAACCTGCTCAACCTTTGCAGTAAACTTTTTGTTCGAATAGAGGACGCTACACATATATTTATAAGTAAAACGAAAAAATCCAACAGTTCTCCTTTCCTGCCGCTATCAATGGCAGTTTTCCATTTTGTTTGTCATGTATACGAAATTTATGTAATAAAAAATGCAAAATATGTTCATATATGTACTTATTTTTTCCAAAACATGTAGAAGAAAAATAGAAAAGACGTAAAATAAAAATTCATTGTTGTATTTAAAATTGTTCTCTACAAGCATTTTCAGTATAGAGCGTTGGCGGTCAGTTCTCAACGAGGATTCGGAATGGCCGAAAGTAGGTTGTACTTCTACAGAAGTAATTGTACACTAGACTTCACTACCATTTATTTGAATTATAAATTATGTTCATAGTATATATTACAATGTTTACGAGAAGACGGTGTTGAAGTGAACAGCAGAGCTGTAGTCAGAGCTGGAGCCTGGGTATGGGGTTAAAGGAAGATCCTCCCCAAATCGACAACGAGGTAAAGCAATTTTCTGTAAAATATATTTATTAGTTTTCGATCGATTAACAAATGTGCCATTTGAAACACGAGCAAGAACGAGGTTGAAATTTCTTTTCACAAAATCGCTCATCTTTGACTTGGAGAACGCAGCAAGCGGGATGGGGTAAGTTGGAGAATTCATGACGAAGATACGATGGCCATAGAAGCGCAGCAACATTTGATTTAATTCGCAACAAAGATGATTCCGTAACATATATTGCAAACGTACATCTGAAATGTTCGTTTAGGCGTATAAATATGTTAAAATGTAATGAAATATAGAATAATAGGTAAAATATGTAAAAATATGAAATATACGAAAATATGTAAAAATATGTAAAATAAAATAGTCCTAATTCATTCAGAATGTATCCGTACATATTGCAAACGTCATCTGAATGTTCCTTTACGTATAAATATGTTAAATGTAATGAATAGAATAATCGTTAAATAGTAAAAATATGAAATTATCGAAAATATCTAAAATAAAATAGTCCTAATTCATTCAGAATGTCTTGTAAACTCTAAACAATCCATTGAATGCAGGTATCCGTTCCTAGTCTGTATCGTTCTCAAAGGTTCCCCCGTCCTGTAGCCTCGTGACCCGCCTTCGGCCTTCGCCGTCCGTACGGCGCCGCGCCATCTGCGACCTCCGCCGCCGCGCCGGCACCGCCCGCCACGCCCACGCGCCAACCCACGCGCCGATGCACGCGCCCGCCGCGCTTAAAGGTAACGGCCCAGCAGTCGGGCGGGCAAACAACTTTAAACTTGCTTTATATACACTCTCCTTCTTCGACGGTTGCTTTCTTCCTTGTTATCAATAGGGAACGGATTTTCATGTAAAAACATGTTTTTACAGAGACAAGATACTTGAATTCACAAATATTGTTTAAACTTAACACGACATTCTGAACGAATTGGAACAATTTTTATTTTAAATATTTGTACATATTTTGGTGTAATACATTTTTACATATTTTATCTATTCTACATATTTTGTTACTTTTAATATATTTATAGGTCGAACATAAACATTTACATGCGAGTTAGAAATATTTGTTACTTGAAACTAACTTGTAATGAATTCTTATAAAAACACGCAATGCGTTTGTGTTAACGCTTGACCATCGCTATTAATTGTCAACCCTCCCCCCCCTACTTCTTGGAAACCACGTACCGGGATAGAGAATGAGCGATTGTATGTGAAGCAGAAGGAACATGCACGTTTACTTGTTCGTGTTTTATAGACCCCATGAGTAACTCATAATTTAGATCATTGTCTTATGTGTTTTCTGGAGTGGCGAGGGTGGTCTTCCTTCCCCTCTTTCTATCACAGGCTACACTGAGCGCCGGTTCATCGTAAACAACATTGTATATAATTCGAAAGTATTATATATTTCGGCTGAAACTAGCGAATAATTGCTTCTGTAGAAATAGAACTTTCTTTCAGCCTCCCTGAATCCATGGTAAGATCTGATCGGCAACATACTCTGCTCAGAAAACGCTTGAAGAATGGAATTTGAAGCATTATAATGATTATTTATTTCACATATTTCCTATTTTTTCTTACATATTTTAGAAAAAATAAATACATATATATGTATATATTTTGCTTTTTTATTACAATAAATTCCATTCCCTAGTTATCAATGATTGATTGATTAGTGTTTCCGGGCGTAACTGCTAGCTCATTAGCCCCGTAAGTGTTGCGCATGTTTGTATGGCGGGGAAGGGTGATGAACTCTCCGCTGGTTGGCGAAATCCAGCTACGACATACTCGTCGACTTGCGGGTTTTCTCTATAAGGTATCTCCCATCAACGGGGACAGCTCCAGTGCAAAAAACCCTCCAGATGTGAGTGGTAGTGTAATGCTGTAAGTTTAAGTTCGTGTAGGTAAGGGCTGAGAATATGACAAGGAGGAAGGAAAGCTCGCGCGTTGTCCGTGGCCGGGTTGTTTGTGAGCTGTTCCAGAGTTCGCCTGGTGTTGATTGGAGAAACCTCGGAAAACTACCGATCAAGGGGAGCCGGCTGGTAGAATTCTCCTCCAGACGCGGCTGAATTCGACCTAGGGTCTGAAGCTAATGTCGAAAATCCACCATTCGGGAAAGGGACCGTAGTACATCACAATCAGAGACTGCAGGACAGCAATTGATGGTCTGAGCCAACTAAGCTGGTTTTTTGTTTTAATGATTACGGATGCTTAAGTAAGGATAATTTTATGTCAGTTAAGTAATTTTATGACAACGCACATTGTAACAGAGTTATCTATGTTGGAACGCGTAAGACTCTTAACAATGGTACTAATCAAAATGCTGTACCAGAACATGTCATCTTAGAACTGTCCCTGTATTTTTGTTCTTGTCATTACTAGTAACAATATATTTGACATATTTAGTAGGAAGATGACGTTCGAAAAGACATCTATTTAGAAATATTTGTTATATGTGTAGCCGTAAAATTTCGAGTCTCAACAGTTCTCACCAAATGTCAGTTTCTCAAACCCTTTTGAACAACGATGTTCAATAGATTTGAATTCTTAACTAGTGTTCAACAAGTTTTCCTTGACGTAGTCGCTTTCCTAGAGAGAGGGGAGAGAGAGAGGAGAGGGAGAGAGGAAGAGGAGGGACGAGGGAGAGGGAGGGAGAGAGGGAGGAGAGAGGAGAGAGGAGAGGGGAGGGGGAGGAGAGGGAGGGAGGGAGGAGAGGGGGGAGAGGGAGGGGAGAGGGAGAAGGGAGAGGGAGAGAGAGGGAGATGAGGGAAGCAAGCGCAATACAGTGAGATGAAATGGCGGAAACTCGAGGCGGCCTCTGCCAATGGCGCTTGTCATCTCCTTCGATCCCACCTCCTCGTTTCTTCGGAGATCGTCGCCATTGAACGCGCTCCCCTCTGGGCTGAAGCTCGCCACTGCACGGGGTCTTGCACGCTCCACAGCCGGGCACTCGTCACTTCACCGAGTCCAAGAGACGAACGATTTCAACCACTCTTGAGGGTTGTGAGTTCTGATGACTCTCAAAAACTTTGATTTGTACAAATCTCTGATTTCCCCAAATTATTTTCCATCGTAGCATTATAAAATATTCAAAATATATTTAAAGAAAATGGAAACGTCGATTGTTTTATTTATTACTTTAGAAAGTCTATTTTGTGCGATGCAAATGAAGGAGCTACTTGATTGACCATTTATTTCAGAGCTTGCACAGAGCAGGTTCTCAAAGATAATGCATACACTGAAATCTTCTTTCCTGAAGGAGGTAAATGTCATATGTCAGACAATAGACAGTTTCTCGAGTATACATATTGGGAAAATGATGAACAGACGATGAAACACAAATAACAACCTTACAAACCGGTACACAAAACGATGGAAAATAAAATATCATGCACCTTTTCTTAGAAACGTTTGGTTGTTTTCACTTCCCTTTTATTTAGCGAATTCTCTAGATTATCTTTCAACCGGAAACAGTCTTCAGATTTTGTTTCAATCGACCCTACATTTGCTTTTAAAAATTAGTTGAAGATGAATGGCCCGCATCATCCATATTGAACAATTGAATATCAAATTTACCATAACATATGATAAATTCGATTTTCTGAAAATAAAATATTAATACAAAGTAAACACATACCATAGAACGACGAGTGATCCATCATACGACTAAAATTTCGTCTTTCTCTCGTAATTGTAGTACGAACATTTTCCGTTGGAATAAAATGAGGTTAAGTCGATCCGACGGCCAAGATCCTTAAGGAGTAGTGCAGTAACAGTCTTCGACCAGAAGGTTCGAATCCCGCCTCGGGCATGGATGTTTCTGTGTGTTTGTGTTGTCCATACGTGTTCTCCCTACAGTTTGAAAATCAAAGTGGTCGCTATATGACCTAGATGTTAAAAAGCGACCTAAAAAAGTTAGTAAAAGCATATGAAACATCGACTGTTGTCTTCACACGTTTCAATTAAATGCCGGCCTGAAAGCGCAACCCTCTCACAACACTATCACTGTGTAAACGCGTTGCAGTGTCGGAGTCAATTTCCAGAAACTTGCTACTCAATGCCTGAGATTCTCTCATGCAGGTTTACACAGTTGGCACTTCTCCGCAATTTATTTCTCGTGGTTGCTCTTTCGCACCAGTGCGGACGTGAAAGCCATTTGGCAAAGCGCTCAAGGCGACCTGTTGCGGCGCTGAGCTGCCTCGCTCTTCTGCAGAACCTTAAACCACGGAGCCACAACTGCTACCTCTTCGCTTCCCATCGGCCGCATCCCATTTTGTTCTTTCGTATACACACATTCGAAGAAATTTCTCTTTATCCATCCAAAATCAACCTGATTAATTTCAACATTTTTAAACTTAAAATATTGTTCCTTTCGATCATACTATATACGGAGTAAGATCATTTCTGTTTATCCATCCAAAATCAACCTAAGATAAATTCCAATATTTTTAAAATTTAAAAATATTGTTCCTTTCCTATAATAAAATTTGAAATAAGTGAAAATACATAAGTTGATCTACGTTGAGTTACATATTAATGAATTATTTGCATACTTAGTCACTCAGTTAATAATAAACTAACTGATTATTTCTTCATTTTAGCTTGTCACTTACAATTGTAGAGATAGCGTGGAAGCAGCCGTAACTACACTGCAACGACCTGTAGGGCAACAGTGTTTCACTCTCTACATGAAAGAAGTACAGGTGCTACCGAGTGGCACATACTTTCTCGTACGTGTTAGTTTTCTAATCACTTTTTAGTCTGGGTTACTTTTCGATTTTGTCTCAACCTCTTCTCATCTGCCATCTATTGTCATCTGCGTCTAGAGGACGTTTTTTTTAATTTTTAAAACTTTTTCAGTCCCCTAATGGTAAAATAGATTTCTGACTTGAGTATTATAGAATAAAAAGTAGTCCTATATGCAATTTTCGTTGAAAAATTTGCTAGTCGTTCTAGAAAATTTTGTTTTAAATGTTTTTAATATTATTCATATTTCAATCAAAATTGCATGAAAACTATAAAAAATTTCAAAACAATGTAACGATATTCATTAAATCGGTGATTCAAAAGGAAATAGCTCCACTTTTTTCTTAAATAGAATTGACTTTCTATCTTCGTTATTCTTCAAGCTATAATTCAGTGTAAAATGAAACTGTCAGCTTAAATTATGTG
>CAXIVR010000006.1:82427038-82577819 GCA_964035755.1 Teleogryllus oceanicus | reverse complement strand
TGGATTTGACTAACCCCAGTTGTGTTAAACTGCAGCTGTTCTAAAGTGAACAAAAGTTACTTGCAGTAATATTTTACTGACGCTTTCATAACTTTTAACTTCTCTGGAAATATTGCTAAAATTGCCTCTGCATAATAATATAGCCCATTCAAAATTGAGTGTTAAAAACCTAATTCTCTCACGTGCGCAGATCCAATGGTATGAAGAACTGATTCAAGCCTAAATCAAAAAAAATTATCAAATGTTATGACTTACACGAAGTGCATTTGTTTTCTTTCGTTGATTAAAAATATTTTCTCTATTAATAAGTAACTTATATTATTACACGAAAATATACAATGCTGTTAGTATTTAAAGCTATTAGTATTAAAGCCGTTTTGGTGAAGCTTCGAGCAGAAATGGATGAAAATAAAATTCAAATATGATGAAAAAGAAAACTCGGAAATTATTTTGAATTAGTTGAAGTGGATATGCTCTGAAAGAAATTACAAACTATTATCACAAACTAATGAAAGATGTCAAACGTTTTGAATTTACCAGGCTAATTATGATTATGTTTTTAATTATTTCCATTTATTTAATGTTCGTTTTATGTCGATGGTAACTGTTCGTTTTATTTTTATATATGTATCTTATTGCAAACAGGTATCTTAGAATATAATCAAACATTCTTAATTCATTTTCTTGGTATTTTTCCATGTCGTACATGGGATCATGGGGGAGACAATGATATTAAGACGATTCGTAATTGTTGGTAAGTTAAAATTGCAATATCGATATTATATAATATCAATATTCCATAATATTATGAAGAATAGATTACATAATATTATCAATTGATTATTTTCTTCTTGGACTTTTTCCAGCTTTAGGGATGTCGATTTCGACATTCGCTCAGGTACTCACTATGCCCTCATAGGGATACATATAACCTTTACACTTGACACACCTGGGGCTCCCGGTCTGTTATCAGGAAGCCCCAAAGGGCCCTTTCCCACGACAACACACATACATAGATGACTTGGGACAACCAACCTGCGACATGCGACCCTTCAGACCTATGGTCTATGGACCATAGGCGCTGAGTCGTACACGCTCTAGCCACCTCAGCGTACAAGTCGGCAATATCGTCAACTGATATGATTATATCTGTATTGACTTCATGAAATTGATATTGTATTTTGCATCCATCATGTTGTTCACGGTTTGGGTCCATAAATTATCTCATTTTGCCGACGTTTCGGGGTTTATTTCTCCATCATAAGGGCTAAATACATCCACAACACGGTTAGCACGATATATAACACATTAATTATTACCAAGTATAATGGAACACACTACAAACCACAAAAATAATTTTTAAACTAAATATTACCAAATTAAAAGAAAATGGAAACATACCTTGCTTGGTGAAACACAAACATTGTAAACATATAAGAAACTTCACGACACAACGTACGAGAGATGGCCGGATGACCCATACACGTATATTTTCGGCCGTCTTACTAGTTTAGTGGAGTAGTTCCATGAGTTATCAAAATGTCCGATGCTCTTGTGACATCAGGGTTTGAAAACTTTTAATTTTAAGCAGTGAGTGGCAAACCACGTGTTAAAGTATTTCTTCCTTCCCCCGTTGCTGCATCGGGAGGCGGCGTCGAAGGCTGGGGCTGAATGCGCGTGCGCGCTGACCGCCGGCGAGAGGGGGGAGGCGGGCGTGGGCCGGACGCGGGGTCTGGAGCGTCGCGTCATGTGGGTCGGAAGGGGGCCATGAGGGAAGCGGAAGCAGCGCCGTCTGCTCCCCTGGGCGCCGCTTCCGGGCAGCAACGACGGCGCGGCCGGCCGCCGGCGGAGCCTTGACGCCCGTGCCAGCCCCCTCCCCCACGCACGACGCCCCGCCGCCCTGCGGAAACAGCAAAAATGAAAAAAATATAAATACCAACCAATAATAGTCACAAAAAACAACAACAATAATTATAATAATAGGGAAAACTATGGTCGATCCGGATAGCCGATATCGCTAAGGTTGGAGTGCCGTCGCGATCTCGGAGGGAAGGATCCGATTCAGTCCGCCTCGGGATGGTTGTGTGTTTCTGTTTGTAAGTTTGTGATTGTCCATTCACCTCTATCGTCATAATCGTCATCATCTCACTCCATCTTCCCAAGGCTAACTTCTCCGGGATGTAAAGTGGATTCGGCATAACAGTGCTGAACCTTCCAAAACAGTCACGTGCACTTGCCCCGGGGAATGTGACTGGGCCGCGGTGGGAACAAGTGGCGCGTTCGCGTGGTCCTAGGACGGCGAGTTCGCGACCAACGACAAGTTCATTATGATATCAACTGTCACAAAAACCTGTGCTTACGTTGGACAGGATGTTATCTCGTACGACCAGTAGTATTTGTTGTCGGTGCAGTGTCATTAACCAGGAAGCCATAAGTTTGTGTACTAAGATGGTGGATTGTCGACACTAACGCTGTAAATACTCATAGGTCAAATTCAGCGGCTGACTGGAGACGATTTTTAGCGGTTGGTTCATCAGGTTTCGCGATCATCCCTTTTCATCCTTGTCGCCTCGTCTCCCCTTACTTTCACTTACTCTTACATGCTCCACACCCCCGGGAGGCACCCAGGAGCTTAGATACCGTATTGATCCTGTGCAGGTGGTGCGCGTTGGAGAGACCCGGAGGAAATCCCTCCATCTCGCAAAACCGATCGACGTACCAGCGGGAGAAATATCGCTATCGAAGGGCACACATCACTACACGCACGTGAATAATGACTTGATCATTCTGTTGATCTAGACCTCGTAATAAATATAATGTTGAAAATCTTGCGTGTAGGTCAATAAAAGTCAAGTTATTGTTACAATGCCTGCTTCAATGTTATAAATATAAAATAAAATACAGACAAATATTCAGGTAGTGAAATTTTTCATGATTTATCATTACACGAAAATAACAATATTAAAACTATAATTTGCTGTAATAATAAAATACTGTAGCAGGTCAAATAAGTGGCCGAAACGTTTTCATTGTAAAAATAACTTGATTTTTATTGACCTACCATCAAGATTTTCGACATTATAATAATGCATTAAGAAGCTCCAGGAAGTTCTGGCCGATCAATCAATGAACTAATCACAGATGGTACGCGGCTGTTACTATTTTGCCCCACTGCGTCGCGTCATCCCCAGCATGACGCGGAGACTCGGCGGAAAACAGGCGCAATGGGAGCTGCCAAGGCCTCGAGACGCGGGGAAGATTCATTGCACCAATTGCAACGACGGGCGCAGAGGGCAAAGCACTGGCCTATCCTAAGGGACGAATCAAAAACAGTAAAGCGTTAGGTTTCTTCAAGTACTTCTTGCTTCTGCACCTGGTGGCTTGTTTTCTGACACCGTTCAATTACACTCAGAAATTTTACTGCACGTAGTGAGTCAATGGAAAACCAGATCGGAATCGCATCAGTAGTAAAGCTACGTGAAGTTGATCTGTAAGGCCCAGGTGACCAGGACCAGCAAAGTAGATTCTCTGAACTCACAGTTGACCTACCACACAAAATCAAGATAGCAGCCAATGACAATAAATTTACGAAGGCTACCAGGTGTTGTTGTGTTGAGCAAATTTCCACACTTTAAACCTCACTTTAAACCTCACAGGTAAATTTGTGAGCTTGAATTAATGGATTTTTCGTTAGTGCCGAAATCTCATCATAGATATTTAAATATGAAGGTTATGGAGATTCGTCTTGAACTCAGGTACTTTTTAAAATAAGAGGCTGAATGCTCTTTTAAAGTTCATACAGTTAATGAGAAGAACAATAGTAAATTAATTAGTAGGTCATCTATTTGTTTTAAGCACATTCAGATAACAAATAGAAAGTGCGGAAAATATTATAATCATCAAATTGCATTAAAGCTTCTTTAAAAATATTTTCCAAGTTCCAAGGAGGCAAAATGTTCTAGGAAATATTCTTGCTAAATCTCACAATTTGAGAGTGGAAAAAATATTTCTGAAAATTAATTGTGTGTATAATTAATTGTGAAATATGATTAACAATTTTGTTCTATAATTGTAGACCTTTCTCATTGCGTTACTGTAAATATCGAAAACGTACATATCGAAAATACAGCAGTAACTCTGCTTCATAACACAATACGATTACAGATCAGGGTGATATACCGTTTTCAGGTATACAGAAACCTGTTTTGATGGAAAAGAGTGTTTTCCTTGGCGCTTCGTGTGCGCGCCTGCGGTTTGGGGTGATTGCATCCGGAGGGCGGGGGAAGGCGACGCGGGTGGCGGGAGGGCAGGGCCGGGGGCGCTGTGTCGAGGGGAACATCGGCGAACTGGCGCCTCCATTTCCGGTGGCGGAGGGCGCGAACGTGTTGCTTCGGAAGAAGGAAGCCGGGTCCCCTCCCACCGCCCCTATGTTCGGTCATGGGAGGTGATGCGCGTTCGCCAACCGAGAGCACACGTGTGGAAGAGGCACCGAATCCTCGTGAAGGAAATGTTTAAATTATTTTGAAAATTGCCTGTCTCTTATTTGTAAATTTAGAATTATTTAACAACACCAACTTGTTTTTAGACAGACTAGAGTTTAAATAAATAATTTATTTAATTTAAAGTCATTCTGTTCATAAATTATTTTTTTGTTAAAACCTGTTAACAGTACGTTTCGAGACACGGTGTCATCTTCAGCTTTATCTGCCATGATGTATTACGTAATTATATATAATTCTAATGTTATATAATTAAGATTTAATAACAATTTACAACATCTTAACTTGAGAAAGTGAATAGAATGACTTTAAATTAAATAAATTATTTATTTAAAAACTAGTCTGTCTAAAAACAAAGAGGTGTACTTAAATAATTCTTAATTTACAAGTAAATGTTTACTTTCTTCCTTTCAGTGATAACACGATTCACCTTCTCTGTTTTTAAATTGCTGTGATTCTTGAAAGGTTTGTGATGTGGTCGACCTGAGTAGTCAAGTTTGCGAAAGCGAGAGTACCCTGTCCCGGTTTGAACGGTCGTCTCTCATTCAACAGAACGCGATTGTTCTTACTAATTCACTTTTATAACAATAATATTTTCCTTGAATCCCTTCTGAGATTAAGACTAACAATCGAAACCTTAAGAGACAAATAGAAGATACTCCCTTTATCGTATGTCTGAGACTTGGATCTCAGGAGGATCATATATTTACACTGTGTGATCATTTCATTTAAAATATATGAGTGATGACAAGTATCTGAATCGCGAAAATCACTGGATACAACTCGCATTTTGATACAATTGGAATCGGCAAAATTGAGATATCAAAATAAAATATATTTTAGAATTGGCTGACAAAAAACAAAGCTTATTCACATTAATCGTGTCTGGTGTATACGTCGTTAGTTTGTTGATTCGCATTTGCATTAGTGATAAAGGTACTTTAACGTTGCTCATAATTTATTATTTCAATCCCGTGTTTTGAGTAGGTACTTTAAGCTGTGGTTGCATACAAGAAAATGTGAAAATGAAAAGTTGAAATGTATTTCTCAGTTTGTTGTTTCTATTTCAAAACGTAACAATTTCAGTGACGTTTAAGAAAAAGAGAGTGCATTTGTTAGCCTTTCAAACGTCCGTCTTTGTATGAGTGCAAGTACTCACTTGCATCTCGCTTAACAGTGGTATTAAGTGCTGGTGACATCAGCTATTGCCTAGTGCGTGCCACTGGAAAGACAAGTTTCGACCAACTCATGCATCAGAAAGGTAGGAGGGTCTATTATCTCAAACTGAATATTTGCGGTCTTGCGCAGAAATCATTCTCAGAAACAGCATTTGGCAATTCGTTCTCATGCATCTTGAAAAGTGTTGCAAGAAAACGTTGCTTCTCGCCTCATGTCAAGGTTATGGAATTGTACACATGTGTTGCAAGGTCACGGATTTCTTGCCTGCTTTGGTTTGCGGTAATTAACTTATTTGCATATTAACATTGGGTACAATCAATACTCACTAGTTTCGCTGTGTGATACTGAAGATGAATCATGGCTTAGAAACCATTTAACTGCGACGTTTTGTAGTCTTCAGTATTAAAGAATGACAATCAGCATAAATTGTTTATGGAAAACTGTCTGCCTTTCAGGAAATACTGTACATTATACCTGTCATGTGTTTAAATTAGGGTTCTTACCTTGAGACGAGATTGTAGTAAAGTAAATATTAATCAATATGACTCCAATATTCACTCTATTATATAATGAAGACGTATTATCAATATATTTTACATACAATAGTTATAATACATTGTAAAACATTCTTGTGGACTTATATTATCCACAAAGAAGGCAATAACTGTTCTGCCTTAGGTTTTGTGTTCGAATCGAGTGAACATCAATTTTCTAACTTGATTGCCACATTAAAGGGATGTTAATCAATCCATTATTCAGAAATCATCTACATCAACAGTCAACATTTCTTAATTGATCAATCAATATTCCTTTTTATTTTTTTCAATTTTATTGTTTTCCTGTAAATGAAAAAACAACACTTAATTTAGCATTCATGCACATTGTAAATTCCAGGAATGATTAAGTCAGCTAAGGGTTTTAGAATATAACACAATTATAATAAACGATACAGAACGAATTCTTAAAGTACATCGTTATTATTTTATGAGCTTATCTTATTTGACAGTGAGAAAACGCTAGTATAAATGTAATTTTCTAAGTGGCATCTCCTTCAAAGAAAGATGAAGGCATTAATAGATGCATAAAGTACTTCAGGTTTAGTCTAATGATCACATTTATTCAATACGTCAGCAGTACAATTGTAAAAGAATGAACGTAAATATTTCACAATGTTTCCACCCACTTTTCAAGTCATGAATACACAACTTGCTTCTCAGTAATTCCTGACTCTAGATGAAACTAAATTACAAATAATTTATCAACAAATTATCGTTTGTCAAAAGAATAAATAATCCCAAAAGGGATGCGACAGAGCTTCTGAAGTAACTGCACCGCGCTTGCCAGAAACCCTGCTTCTAAGAATGTCATTTCCTACCACCAACTCGCGAGTCGGTTGGACGGTCAGGATGACGGAGAGCAGCTCACCTGATCGAGTTAATCCCTAATTCAGTGTGAGATGGAGTGCGGAAGAGACGGCTCGGTGGGGAAGAGCGGAGGGCGGTCGCGAGAGGAACTCGGCGCGGGACATTCTCAAGCGGCGGCGGGGTACAGTTAAGGCGGCCCATGCGCGTTTTTGCGACGCGGCCGTGGAAACGCCGCGTGCGTTCCCAGGACGCCGCCGTCGCCGCGTCGTCCGACGCCCCGGCGCCGGCGGTGCCGCTTTGAGGAAGCGAAACAAAGTGCGCGCGTCCATTGGACGGCGCTCGGCCGTGCGGCGCCGCGCGCCGGGACTTGTCCAGGACGCCTCGGCGGCGGGAGCTCCCGTTCCGAACCGTGTGTCATACGTCACTTTGTGTAATAATAATGCTGATATGAATGTATTAGGTGAAAATAGAGTTGTAGCTTTCCTATAAGCCGACCTGGATGGCCGAGATGGCTAAGGGTTGTTGAAGGTTGATGTTGAACGTCTTGGGCATCGCTGTTTGTCCTTCATCTCTCATGTATGTGTTGTCGCGGAGAGTCTCGCTGACCCACAACAGAGAAACCCGCAAGTGTGTTGGTGTCTGAGTGTTAGGTCAGTACGCGTCCCATCAGGATATAAAGGGTAACCAGCTCTCGGCTGGAAAATCCTCAGAGATAGAGCTTTCCTATAAAACCGACTCTGTAGCTGTGTGACGAAGCGGGTTTGCTAATTACGGTAAATACGCAACGTTTGCTACAAGTCTCTCTTACCTCTCAAGCGTGAATTAATCTAAAACCAGATATGGAAAAAACCGTTTGTTAGCCAGCGAAGTCGGACAATCGACTCAAAATACCAATATCATTAGTAGTATTATTATTTTTAAATTATTTTAATAATAATGCATTTAATTGGTGTTGTAATCAACAGACGCAGTTTACAAACATATGAGTATTCATCGTACACAAATTAAAGGTGAATCTAACACTATATGCATTTGACTGACCGGTGTTTGAATGAGAATGAAGAAAATGAAACATTACGATAGAACTACATAATTAGATAACATTTCGTATTGGTCGTTTGCAAACCTACGAAACACATATAAAACGTTATAAATTTTAATGGATTGCTTATAGTTCCGTAAAATGATTTTATAAAGCTGAAAATGTTGGAAAACAAGAATAGAGGTTTTAAGGTGGTTGTAAAAATAGTGGTAGTAAAAAAAGGTAAAAGGTAAGCAATCTTGAAAGTGTTTTTATCTTATGTTGGAATTAATTAAAAGAGCGTGTTAGTAAATCATTAGAAATCTGTTGTGAAATTTGATAAACTAAATCTTTTAAAATTTATTTCTTTAGGTCACATCAATTGCAAGGTCATTAGCGATCATCCAATTACAATATTCAATAGAAAGAGAAAAATAACCTTATTTGGCGAAGTTGGAAATTTTTTCGATTGAAAACTAATGAATCAAATTACATAGATGGAAAAACCCTTTGGTACAGCAAATCATTCAGATTGTACTAAATCCGAAATAATGAAGTGAGTTATTGGTACTTCATTGTAATTGTTTTATTGCCCTATCAAATTAACATTCTTGTCTGTGCTAGTATCCTCGTTATGAAGATTAACTGCTTGACTTTTGAGATGATCGTATCTTGACTAAGGGATGGATAATAATTTGCATTTCATTTCGATTTCACTTTTCATTAGAGGAAATAAATCTTATTATAAAGTAAGTTAGATTTAGAGATGCTCTTTTCTTCCCTAAATTGAATTAATCGTAATATATTGATCTTGGACGATATTGTCATGAAATTATACTTTAGCATTTATTTCAGAATACAAAGATACCGACTTTAAATTCTCTTGTCGCGTAAACTAGGCAAACTGTGATGAATTAAGAATTCAGTTTGTGGTCAAAGGGAAATGAAACACAAGCAACCTGGTTACTTATTTCCTAAAAAATTTTAAATTTTAAAAATCCTACGTCATTGAAATGAAGTTTACAATGAACATTAGTTCAAATTTTCAATTTTCTTGAAGGTTGAACTTACATTTTCTTCAATTGTGCCTTCAGACCAAATGATTCTCATGAATTTGGGCCTTCATTTTTGCAATAGATATTCTTCTTTCTCCCATCAGTGATATGTTGATGATTGAGAAAATGTTGTGAAATACAAAATGTAAGATAAGATAATCTTAAAATTTTTAAGGTCCTTGAAATTCAAGGAACAAAGTTCCTTCATGTGTTAGAGTGTATTTAAAATTTTTATTGATATCTAACCAATGAATCGACATATTTTTTTTGTTTTTAATGTTTTTCTTTCTGGAAAGATTATTTGACGTGATAATCTTTGAAGGATTTTTTCTCCTCAATTATCATTTGAGTGTATGTATCAATCTGTATTGAATTTACATTGCAGCAAATATCGTTCATTTTATTTTTGAAAAAGCATACTTCAATTTATTGTCAGAAAACCAAATTGTCTTTTTATTATAGTTGTACAGTTTTCACTGAACTATCAGAAGGACGATTAAATATTTGAAGGGTAAGAAATGTGGAAGGAAAGAATGAAATCAATATCTAGTACTTCATTTCAAATGTACAAAACATTTCTCAATTCAAAACTTATCAAACAATTCCAAAAATTTATTATCCAAATAATCTTTCTTAAATTCGATTGTAGATTTGCAGCTTTCCTCTTTTCACAAGAAAATATTAAAGTGTTTTTTTCAATGTTTATCTTTCACCTTCTATTTTGTTATAATACCATAATTTAAAGAAATATTTAACATTTATTTTATTTTATTTTATTTATTTTATTATCAATATTTATTTTAAATGTTCATTTTCTTGACATAAACAATAAACAATCTGTATCTATTATTTTTTTATTTACATTCTTTTATATGAATCTAATTTCGATTATTTTTGGCAGAATTAAGCGATTCAATCCTTTCTTTCTTGTATTTGACTGGGCAAATTTAATCTTCTTCATTTGGGTGTTGATCGATAAGCCCTGATGAGTAATGAAAGAAATACATCGTGCAGGACCCCTCCTGTTGTGCGATATCTCTTGAAATAATCATGATTTTATTTTTAGATAGATGAAAAACAGCGCGGGAGTGGAACAGGTTGATCATGGTTCCTCTTTACAAGCAGAGGTACTAATTATCGTGACTTTGATATTAAAAGTGTAGAAAATTAAATGTTAGTAATTTATTTATTTTTAACTCAGTGTTCCGGATAAAATTTTGAAATAATTGAAAAATACGTCAAACACTAAAAATGCAGTTACTCAAAAACACAAAACTTATTACAGAAAACTATAAAAATGTTTAAAATATTTACATTTTTACTAATTTAAACAATGTTTCACAGGTAATAAATCTTCTAAAATTAAATTGAATTTAATTAATTTATTTTAATTTAATTTAATTGAATGAATTTGGAAAGTGGAAGAAATATTGAATTATGTCGTCAAGGGTGACTGAAAAACAATTCTTGACAATAATAAAATTGATAATATTTTCAGCATGGGCCCAAAATAAATCTAATTGAATGAAAAAGTCGTTTGCTTTAGAATTGTAGGATAATTTTAGATTTTCCTGCAGTTTAAAACGTGGCGGGAAAATTAAAATGTTTTGTTACATAATAATGTAGAATCAAAGTGTCGTTTTGTGAATGGTTTACCGGCTGAGACAGTTCAGTGCAACATTATAAAACGACAAATCGGAAGATCTAAGGTTCAATCGCGTCTCTGGCGGTTTTTTGACGCTAGCTAGATCATTCAGTCGCTGTCTAGAGGAGAATTATAGCGGGCCCCTACAAGTGCTATCTTCCCTTCATCCTTTTCCCCCTTTCCCCCCCCTTACACGCACATACACTACTAGATATCTGAAGATCAGTGGGTGTAAACTGCATTCCCGGGTGGGCTGTGCGTCGCAGGAGAAGCTTGGAGGTGGAGCGCTACGACGTTTTGTCAGGCCAGATCTACGTTCATATGGGAGAATATGCCACCTCCCGGATATAACATGCACTACACTAACGGAACTAAAGGGGTAAAATATATTTCTGAGTGACCTTGAAATGTTTGTATCTTTTCAATATCTACAAGTATTTACTTTCATGCCTTAATAAAAAAAGACTAATATATTTATTTCCCAAAAGTTGTCTTACTAATTTGTCTAACGGTTCACAAATCTCAGATTTAAAGAAAGTTATTAAATGTTCCTTTAGTCTAATTTGAACAGTTCACCTTCTCCTCTCTGCATTTCACCATTCGGTTCCCTGTTGAGGCCACGCATTCATTTGTTCGGGTCTCCCGACAATTTTTCCATTTATAACCATTAGGCTGCTCCTGCTATAACAGTCCTTTAAAGGTGGACGGAGGACACGTTATTAATTGAAACTAGTGAACTCGTTTTCAACACAGGACAGTCAAGGCCAAATCAGGATATTTATATTTTGAAAGTCGACCAGCCGAGGCTTAGAGCTTGTCCCGGCTGGTGGTGTCCGCTATGAAGATTCTTTGTTTGGGAAAACCTCGCAAGCCGACGGTGGGTCGCCTGGATCTCGCAATCCAGCGGGGGGGAACATTGCCACCCCCCGCAATTAAAAAAATACACTGTCTTACAGGACTAATTACCTAAGCTGATGCCCCCGGAAACATGAAACATTTATATTTAAAAGAACAAAGCCCCCATTCATCCGTGGCCGTCTCCGGGCCCCCGGCCATGATGGAAAGGTTGGCTGGACCCCGAACGGTTTCTCGAAATCTTAACGCACTGTTCGATTCCTAAGCGCCAAGCAGGGAAGACAAACTGCCAGCGGGCCCGGGCCCTGGATGCGAGCGGCCTCCGAAATCTCCGTGAAATCGACTTGCTCCCACAGGGCGCCACAGGAGTTCGTTAGAGGGTTCCGTCACGCGACCAGACCAGGTGGACCGGTTCCGGCTGCTAGGAATATCCGCGAACCCTGGTAACGGAGACGGTGTTGTCCTGACCCCTCGCAAACCTGAATCGCGGTTAGGAACCCGATTGGGCGCTTGACACCAAGGGGGATCAGGCCGACGATAGCCCGCTCGCCGACGGGACAAGATAAATGGGTTCATTATGGAACGTGTGTCAATTAATCTTCATTCCCGCTGCAAAGAGAGATTCGCCGCGTGTACGACGAAAACATTGCGAAAATCAATTGAGACTTCAGAGGGTTTAATGTTGGCTGTACAGACGTGGTTACTTGTCGTTGTGCGGGGAGCGATAAATGACAGGATCTTCTGTTCGCTTTAGCATTTAATTCCAAATGTCTCTTCAAAGAAGTACTGCAACGTCGTACTTCTTTTGCAATCTTCAGACAGGCCATGTAGCAAAAATTAGAATATGGTCAGATGTTTAATGCAACGGGTGCTTAGGAAATATAATTTCTGCCAGTATCGTATGAATAGAAAATCAAAAAAATATTTTATTTTAAAGTACATTGAAACTTGAATTCTAAAACCTGTACTGTGTAATTTTTGAATCTAAACTATTTGAATTGTTTTATTTTGTTAATTATTTCTGCTGTCTTTGAATCTCCAAACTTCAATTCATTTAAGTTTATTTTTTTTTAAAAAACATATCCAGTTACTGAATTTGAATGAATTAATTGTCTCATTGTATATTAGTATACAGCATGACGACTCGAAAATGGACTTTTAAAAATTGGTATTTATTTACTAACACATTTTTTAAATGCAATTTCGGTATTTTTTAAACAGTATTAGACTGGGTTTATTCTCGTTTTGAACAGTTGATTGATTTAAAAAAATTAATTGGATAATTTTAAAAGATAGTATTAGGATAAAAATATTGAAACTAATATACTCAAAATAATGTAGAAATAAACATAATTTACGTGTTGATTAAAAGAACGTTTAAAACGTCTAATGGTACTACTTGAAATTATGACTCATGCACAGTTCTTTTAAAACAAACTACTTAATTTATTTCGGTTTCGAAAATAAATTTGATGTAAATACATTGCTAATACCGTCCTATTTAATATAATTTTCCTGTTTGGGATTATTATTTTCCCTTTTTAAATTTTCTACTGTCCCAAATTGTACAAATTATTTTTGTTATTGTAATGAAAATCGACATCTAAAATTTCTTTATCACGAGCAACAGTAATTTCCAATTCATTGTAAGGTTTTTTTAATTTGAGCCTGATCCCCCTTTACCCCACAGTGGGGTATACAAAGTATCCCTGACTCTGGTTTTTTTTGGGTTTCCCTTGAATCTGGGGTCGAGAAACTAGAAAAAGGGGAACATTCATCCCCGGGGAGCTTGAAAGGGGCCCCCTTGGGACCAAAAGCACTGGTCTTTCCCCTGAGTTGTTTCTCACTGTTAGACCCCTTGACCAATCACGTCTAGATTTTAACTATTTGACTAATTTTTTAAAAAGCATTCGTTTTTCTTTTTTTTCATAATTTTTAATTTGGTCTTTTGTCAAAAAAATTGCAGAAAATGATGTAAAGTTGGTATGTTGAGTATTTGAATCTTTCCCCAAACCCGCGACGCAACCCACTTGACGTTGATGTTTAATGTTCCGGGGGAAGCGACATGATGGAACCAGTTCATTCATATTAGATGTAAAAAGGGAAAAAGGGAGGAATCAAAAAATCACCAAATACCCCCCTTTGCAAAGAATACAGAGAAAAAATTGTCTTAATTCTTTTAAAAGGTATAATTTTGGTCATTAAACTGGTCTGATAATAAAAACTTAAAAAAGTTTAAAAAAATTACAATTAAACCTAAATCAATAATCCAAAAAAACTCAATAATAACTCAACTATTAAAAAACCCGGTAAAAGGGGGGCTAAACTACTCAAGTAAATGTGAATGTTTTCCCCGCCTTCAGCTGCCCCAAAATCTTCGCCTGTTCTGAGTAAACAAGAGATTCCATCGCCCTAGCAGCCGCTCGTTATTTGAGCGAAACAAAGCAGCCCGCGGGATTTCGCGACGTCGCCAAGTGGGGGGGTTCTGATACTGAGCGCGGGGGCGTGACGCCAGCGGCCCCTTCCAAATAAGCCCGGGAGGCGCATTCTGGAAATGCGGGCCCCCCACTTCCTCGCCCTACGCCCTCCCCACCCCACCCACCGCGGGCCCCGGTGGCCTTTACGTGCCGGTCTTTTTGGAAAATTCGTATTACTGTGAAAGCTGTCGGGGAAAAAAGGGTTCCGAAAAAAAGGGCCTTTTAGCGTCGAAATTGATGCCAAGGTCAGACATGGGCCAGCAACCCACCAGTCCTCTTCCCCAGAAATAAAATATTTTTCAGAACATCCCTTTGTTATTTATCCCAGTACATCCAGTACTTACAGAAATTTAGAAACTATCCACACCCCATCTACTGTATCTTCATGAATCTAAAAGAGGTCAGCTTACTTAGCCCAAAGATTTTGAGTTTTTTTTTTTAATTTCCCCAACAACGTCCCCTGTTCCTAGACAAAAACCAATGTAACACGTTAATAGGGGTTTCCTTTAAATTTAAGGTTATATTAGGAGAGATACATCGGACTAAATGTGTTAACTCTATGAAATGAAATAGAGTTTCCAAACCCCTTTTTTTATATTTACCTACAATATAAAAAAGGGTTTAAATTTTAAATTTAAACAAGGATCTAAACACTTTCCCTTTTTGGGCTATTCAAACACATCACTGACTAAACTCAAACACAGAGTAACTTGTTTCCACCCCGCATCTCGGTTACCATTAAAAGAGATACATTTCACCTCATAACGACTTATCAATCATCAATGTTTAGAAATTTCCCTTAGTAGTTACATTTTCGAGTATGAAATCTTCTGCAGCGGGATAAAACCCCTTTCTTCAGTTGCAGTTCAGCCAGGGATTTTAAAGGACCTTGGGAATTTTTAAGTGTCCCCTAAAATTTATTGGTAAAATCGTCGCCTTTTCCCATGTCGATTCATTTTATTTTTATCCATCCAGAGTTTGACATTTTAGACTTTTTCCTCCTCTTTTTGGGATGTTTTTGGGTTTTTTTTTGTTTTTTGGGGGGAAAAATTTTTTTTTTTTTTTTTAAAATTAATTTTATTTTATTATTATTTTTTTATTAATTTATTATTATTATTATTATTATTATTATTATTGGTTGTTACTTTTCCGCTGACCCTGTCTAATTCGATAGATGGCTTGTTTAAATGGTTTGGACGATCGGATCAACTCGGTGATATCAGGAATTAAAATGTTTTTTATATATTTATTATCGGATCAACTTTCCACTTTACGGCCTTTCAAGACATTCTATAATATTTTAAAAATTGAACAACGGTTCAATAGCATAAAATTACTTTTACGTAAAAAAACAAAGGAATGAAAATATTAAAACCCCTGTTTACAATTTTGTGCTTATATATTTTAAAAAAAACAAGATGAATTGTTTTTTTTAATATGATGAAGGTAGCTAACTTGAGGGTTTAAAAAAACTCATGTTTAATTTTAGATACAGTACAAATTAAATATATTTATTGTAAAGTAAGGGAATAAGAAACAAACTCAGTTTAATAGGGTATTTTAAACAAATAAGAATAAACCAAAATTATCATACTTAGTGAAATAGGGATAAATTCGAAGAGATCAACTTGTATAAACTCCCGGGTATAAAGTCTATAGTAAATGTAATGACAAAATCCGCGGAGTTGATATAGTTGAAACCCCTTAAAATTAACCAATATTAGGGTTTTGAATACAGCTGATTGTGAACTTTAGAACTAAGAATGGGAAATCAAAATGTGACATTTCAAAAAGATTACAATCATATTCTCCCAAATGTTTTAGAGAATGGAAAAGGTTTAAAAACAACTAAAAAAAAAATATTATTTCATAGGTGATGTAAATATTATTAAAGAAAATCAACAAATGCAGATAATTCTTAGCTTTAATGAATAACTATGGGAAAACCCATCTTAAATAAAAACGCCCAATACGAATCTTCATCATGTATGATCAGCTTTGCGTTTAAAAACAATAAAATTTTTTCAGTTTGAATATATGACGGGAATTTGGATTATTTTCTAATAGGAGTAAAATATGTTTTTAAATGAAGTATAAATGTTGCAAAAAATCAAATGAAACATTTATAAATTATAACCTAGTTAAAAATATCTTGTTAAAAATTAACAATATTTTACAATGTAAAAAGTAAATATGTGGATAAACTGTTTCAAAATTAATAATCCCAAAAAGTACCAAAAAAATACCAAATAAAATTAAAAAAACAAAATAAAACCGTGAAAAAATGACTGCTTTATTAAATAAAATTAAAAAAATCAAACTATAAATTTAAAAATTTAAAAAGACAAATACAATTTTTAAAATATTACTGTAATTTCTCGGAGAAGTTAAAAACCAAATTGATTATACAAAAAAAATTTTAAAGGGAACTTGATAAAAACATAATGGCGAAGAAACATAAGGGAAAAATAATTAACGAACGGGGTAGGAGATAAAAGATTGTGAAACGATCACTCTTTTTAGATGGGGGGCCATTGAGATACGGAAATCTGCAAGATAAAAATATTTTCGGTATCCAAAAAGCAGTTGATTACAAACAAACGTGTAATGTAACTATGCCCGAACCGAGATATAAATTTTATCAACCTTTTTTCAGCGACCAACAACAAATAATTAAATTATTAAAGTTTAAAAAAAAGCATCGCGGTTATGATAAATAACACAACAAAAGAAGCCATCGATTCTTCTATTATTAAACATATAATAAACAATTTTTCTGTAAAATTTTCCAATCAATTTGGGGGGATATAATTCAATTTCGAAATCTGTAAAAAATATCTGGAAACCCTTTGACCCGCCTGTTACCAGTGTTTTTAAAAAAACATAGAACAATGTATGGAAAAAAGACTTTCAACCTAAAAAAATTAATTTTTCAGCAAAAATCAGTTTTTTTAAAAAGGTAAATCAAGGATATTAATACTTTTATAGAAAAATATATAATCACAAATAAAAAAGGGAAAAAGTATGATTTTAAAAACATTTAGGTAGATCACAAAATTTTTCTAAAAAAGGAGAATATAGAAAAGAGGGTATTAAAAAGGTTAACAATTCCCTCTGAACGGAACAAATAGTCAAAAATTGTTGAACAGGGATAGTCAAAAAGGGGTGCCGCAAGGATGTGTTATCAGGGTCCTTTTTTTATATTATTTAAAGAACTCTAAAAATTCAGTTCGAGGAAAAAAAGTTTCCTGACGGCATTGCTTTTTCTTTTTTTCCAATGAAACCAAAAATTTTGGGAAATTTTGAAAAGTCTTTTGATACTAAAAAAAAGGGAGAGTAAAAAATGAGGAATTAAAAAAACTAAATACATGAAATATTTTGATTTTAAATTTAAATATAAATTTAAATTCCCAAACTTAATTTATTCAAAAACTGACATGAAAAAGTGAAACAATTGAAAAAGCAATATTTCAAATATTAGGAATAATAATAGATAATAAAATGACTTGGTCAAAAAAAGTATAAAAAATATTTGGGGTAATATAAGAAAAAATTTTATTTTCAGAAATATTTGATATCCTAAATTAGAATTCTATATTATGACTAATAATTCAAAACTGCAAATGGAATCCAAATATGGGGAGGCCCTTCAAGAGTATATTAAGAAACTAAGAAGAAGTCAAAAAAATTTATCCATATCTATAAAAAATAAACTCTTCTTCACTTTCTTAATAAAAAAACAATTTTTACCATTACAAAATCTTTTTTTATATAAAGGGCTACAAAATTTTTGACAAAAGGGGAAAAAATTTTAAATGGGGAATATTTACATTACAGACGCGCAGTTCTAATCAAATTAAAAGCCCAAAAATTTATAAACTTAAATAAATTTTTGGGGTTATTTTTCAAATATATAATCAATTAACTTTGCCTTTAAAAATGAACCAAAATTTTAAAAAAAGATAAAAAATTTGGATTTTAAACATGATGATAATGATATAAAAAGTTAACTGAAAAGAATAAAACTTTTTTAAAAATAAATTCATTTATGTAAAATATATTTTTTTAAGTAAAATAACCTATTGTATCTCAAAACTTACTTTTTATAATTTAAAACTTTTTTATTTTGTATGTTACAAAAAAATTATATTGTAAATTTTAAAAAAAAGAATATTGTTAAAAAAAATAAAAAATTACTATGTAAAATAGAAGATAATAAATTGTAAATTATATTGCTAACCATCACAACTGGTTTGATGGTTAGTAATTCAAAAAAAAAATGTACTTTTTCTCTTAAAAAAGTTGGAAAAAAAAAAATATTTATAGACATGTTTAAGGGAAAGGGCGGGAAAAAATTGTAAATTTAGAGCAACATGGGGAACAGTGGGATTGGGGAAAATTTTTTCAGTTTAAGTTTGTTTATTAGAAAGTCTTTTTAATTTTATTGGTTTTGATGCACTTTGGGGGCCCTTTATTTTTAATATAAAATTTAGAATTTTTTTTTTGAGGTTTTTGGTGTAAATTTTTATTTAAAATCAAGGGCTGGTTTAACTCGTTCTATGTTTGTTAAAAGGGAAAACCCCATTTTTTTATATCGTATTTATGATGGTAAACCAGTTTTTGGATATTGTTATTTCCAATGTTTTTTGGATCATTGCATGGGAAAAAGATCATTGATTATCCCCATTTTTTTTTTATCCCTGATTTCTATGAGGCTTTTTTGAATTTTAAAGACAAGTCCAAAAATTTTATTTTTGAAATATTTAATTTTTTTTTAATAGGGTTGTAAAAAGGTAAAGGAATTCAAATTACGGGGGAATTTTTGGAATTAAAAAAAAGACTGACACCTAATTTCAAACCAAACCACAGCAGTAATTTACGAATTCCATTACCATTTTACGAAACCCATTAAAAAAAATTAAAACTACTTCAGAAAATAAAATTTGGGCATTGTCTTTTTTAAAATTTAAATAAGACCTACCAGCCTTGACAAGCAGAAGGATAAAAAAAAATAGGGGGTAAGTCTAATGTGTCCTATTATTTCCCTAATCACTGTCCACAAATAAAATTGGGGACACCAAGCATAACTCCCAAAAAGTGTTTCCAGCATAAAAGATATAAATAAAAATGTGGATTATCACCTCTTTTTCAAAAAATTAAACCAACAGAGCCAACCACTCCATTGTCGATAAAAAAAATTTCACACCGTGAAACACAAACCTCAAAAAAACAAATTGGAAATGATGCTATTATATTAAAAGATCATGAACACCAACGGTGACAAAAAAAATCAATCAAAGGCTCCCAACCGGATAAGGGTTTCAGGCCCAGTTTGAATTAGACTTAGATGTTTCCCACATGTTTGATGAGAAAATATTATTATTTTTAAAATTGAAGCAAAATATCCCCATGGTAAATACTTACAGCGAAAAAAAAAATTTTAATAATAATAATAAAATAATAAAAATTTAAAATAATAATAATGACTATTTATGTGGTGATATTCCCTCGGGCCCCAAACCCTAATACATAAATTTATAGATAGAAAAAGAAACATTATTCAAAAATACATTTAGTAAAAAAAAATAAAATACAACTTCAGATGGGATGTCCGTGGGCTCAAACCGGGAAAAAAACAATGTCCCCCATTTGCCAAGCAGCCAAAAATGGAAAAAAAGAAAATGTGTTTTAAAATTGAGCAACAAAAATAAAATTTTTGTTGCTCTGTTTAAATAATTTAAAAACAAACAAACATTACTGACACTGGGGAAACTCTAAAACCGAAAATAAATTTGAGGAAATTTAAATTTTGCAATACGTATCAAATGTAAAAAAAATCTCAAAAATTAAAATCATGAAAACTATGAGAATGCACCAACCCCCGGGGACGAGGCTTACGGCCCTTTTGGTTTTTTTAAAACGCCATGTTTTAGGGAAAAAACCCATTAGTCAGAGCCATGAAAAGTCAAAAAAAAGAATTTGAAGTTCCCACTAGATAAAAAAAAACCCCCACTATAATAGATTTAATTTAAACTAATTATATTTGATAATTAAATTAAAATCATCTAAAGAAAAAAAAAATGTTAAAAAACCCTATGGGAAAAAAGGGAAATTTCATTTACCCAAATTTTGAACTCCCCTAGAAACTAACTTAAGATAATACAAGAAATGGAGAAAAAAATGATAAAAAGATATAAAAATTTCATCTATTTTTTGTTTAGCCCAGTTTCACATCATATGATTGTCATGGTCCCAAATTTTTCTCTTCCCAAAAAAAAAAAACAATATATCCCCTCCATTCTCTCCCAAAAATTGAACCCATTCCTTCTTTTCTAGCTGTCTTAATAAATAATAGGGGACACATCAACAAATTTCTTGCCTGTGGGTGCAGAATCGGCCCGAAGGAACCGTGAATAATACTATTATTGTTTTAGGAAAAAATTTTTTAATTTTTGGGAACCTGTTTATTAAAAAAACAAGATTTAATTCTGTTTTCAAAGCTGATTAATAACAACTGAATTTATTTCTTCGTAATTTAAATTTTCAAATGGCTACCTTGCAGAGAATAACACAAATAAAATATAATCTCCAAAATTAAACAAAAAATGCTAAAACTTATACTAATTATATCTTTGTTATTTTTTTATAATGACTACTGGCACTTTCCAAAAAAATTTGCAATTAATTACCCATTGATTGATCCCTTTTAAATAACTATTAATTGTTGCAAAAATAGCAATTCATTGATTATTTGGAAAATTTTTTTAAAACAACAAATCTTATAATTTTGCCTTAAAATGTAATCTTGACTTTGCTACAATATTAAGAATGTCAAAAGTTTTTGTCACTCCTTTCGGCGTCAGGTGTTGCTGTCCGGTATCACGGCACCATCAGCTTGCGCCGCTCCGTGACGACATGTCCAATTCCATTCGTTGCACTTTTACAATATACATTATTGGCATTATTGTCCGCCGCAAAACTGTACAATTAAAAATTGTTACGCCTATTACGCGTCTCCATTTGTCTAAAATAAACTTCTACCGTGGTTACATCGCGTCTCCATCCAAACCTCGAGACGTCTAATCATCGTCTGTCTGCTTCATCGACTTTTTCGAAGCGCCTGTTTCAAACAGTCGACGGTCCTGCCTTGCACTGTTACTTTTGAGTTCTATTTCCTTTCTATTAATTACATAACTCGCAATGAAGAAAACTACATACGAAAAAGGAATCATGTAAAGCAATTAGTGAAAAGCTCACGAAGGATCGTGGACCTTTTATCAGCACAATTGAAAATGATGTCCATGGTAGGCAGAATTTGGCTTACAAGATCATGAAACATCTAAAATCAGAGGAAAATGACAAAGCAGAACTAAATGTAATAAAGAAAGATGCTGGATAAAATATTATATAGATCTTCTTATATGACCCAACTGTAATCGGTGAAGATAAGTCACAATACAACAACCCTCAGATAGACCTTTGAGCAAACAAGAAATGGAATATGCACTGTCAAGCATGAAAATAAGCTGCTGGGGTAGATGGTATCAATGCAGAACTCCTAAAATATGGAGGTGAAGAACTGAAGAACAGACCTCTTGAACTATTTAATAATTGTTGGAAAAATGCCGTATACCTGATGCATGGAAGAAGCAAAGTCATCTCTCATTTTAAAAAGAAATAGAAGCCAGCCACAGAATTACAGAGGAATTGTTTCATCAACGCTTATAAAGTTTACACAAAATAATAAATAAATGGCTCACAATAACTCAGATTCACTCTTATTGGAAGAACAAAGTGGTTTCAGGCAAGGAAGATCGGACAGACAATGTGTTTTTAACCGAATCCAAATAAGAAAGAGACGAGAGTTCAATGTAGAGACCCAAGCTTAGCTTTATAGGTAATGAAAAAGCGTTTGATAGAGTTAATCGTGAACTTCTCTGGCAGATTCTGCGAAAAAGGCTATCCTTTCCACTTGATAGAAGTTATTAAATCCTCTATCACACAAAACAAGTATTAATTTACAACAAATTTTACAACAAGTATTAATTCAGAACAAAATGTTGAAGAGTTAGAAGTAAACATAGGTGTAAGACAAGTGCTTGTCCCCACATTGTTTAATATTTATATTGACAACATTCTAAGAGAATGGAAAAGTTTAAATAAACCAAGTATTTGGATAAATCCAAATAACCTCTACAATCACTTCTGTATGCTGACGATCATATAATTATAGAAGAGAACGAAATAATGCAAAAGTCCTTGTACCAGCTAAATAGAATATGCAAACCATATTGTCTCTCAATATCTGTCTCTAAAACTAAAGTGATGGCATTCAGAGGCAAGTATCCTATCAGAACTAAAATAATAATAGAAGACGAAGTAATAGAGCAAGTGAAACATTTTAATTATTTGGCTGTGGTATCACATACGATTATAGTGATGATATAAAACAAATTACAATGTTTCCAAGATATTTGTGGAACAATAAATAAATATCTTCGCAATAAGACTAGAAAAGAAACACTGTTAAAGTTTATAAAGTCATGGCAGTACACAACTGCTTTACGGATGTGAATCATGGACATTAAGAAAACAAGATAAAATGAAGATACAAGCCCTGAAATGAAATTCTCCGAGAGTAAACGTTGCACCCTAATGGACAAAATAAAACGAAGATATAAGAGGAACTTTTTCTATCAATGAAACTATTTCTATCAATGAAAAGTAAATGAATACAGATCACGGTGGATACAGCACTTAGGAAGAATGTCTCACGAAACGATCCCCGACATGCCTTTATGTACAGACCACGAGGAAGAAGGGACATTGGCCGTCCACGACGGGATGGTGTAATGAAGCCGGAACAGGAATTCTCCTAATCCGTGAAGTGAAGAAGGAAGAACTTCCAACGTTTTCTAAATTTGCACCATTTCCGATGTGTTTATTTTTCGATCTTCTTAATTTATACGCGAATTCCTTTTATTTTCCAAAATACTATCTCTCGCCGCTCGTCATGTTGTAAACATGTGATGGCGTTCTCCTCCTACGACACACCATTACTAATTTGAATTTTGCAAAAACAATTATATTCTGCAATTTTTCCACTCCCAGACTGTTCAACATTGTTTATTAAATTTTGTTCTAAATGTTCCACACTTTCGTTTCTGCGTCTTCGCCGAAATACGAATAATATTTCCAAATTTCCGTCTTACCCTTTCCACCTTCACTTGTTTGCTTGTTTTAATTACTACTTAAAATGATTATAATGTTTCTTTTCCGGCGCATAGCGGATCATTACACAATATACATCATCCAGTAAAAGATTAATTAAATGATTTTTGAATGATCGCAGTGTTTTACAATTCCTAACATTTACTGGAGGGCTATTCAACTCTCTGTCCTTGCTGCTAAGGAAGATTTACTGTAATAATTAGGGTTGCTTTTAGAAATATTGATAACAAAGATTTCTGGAATCTTCTTGTTTTAAGATAAGAAATTTAATGACAGAGGTAGTAGGTAACCTGTATTTAATATTTTGTAGAAAAGGTACAATGCGTCGACCTTTCAAGTTTAATATGTTATTTGCTTTGTAGTATCCGATATGTGATCATACTCTGATATATATTGAAACCTAATTGCGCTTTTAAACTCTTTGAAGGGTGTCAGCGTTGATTTCTTTACATTACCGTACACATATCACCGTAATCAAGCAAGGGAGCAAAGGGATTTTACTAGTAGTTCTTGGATTTGGGTGGAAGGTATTTGTAAGTACATTTGACTGAGTACATTGAAGCATACACTTTGCGCAAGTGTCCCGAACATCCGGTTCCCAATTTAGAAATTTATGGACCGAATTTTAACTTGAGGCATAGAAGAACAGTAGTGTTCTCCAGGACGATATGAGGAATATTGAGATTTTGATGCGTTTTATGAAACCGACAGCAGCCAATTATATTTGATTGTGATTTTAATGGATTTAGCTTAAGGCCGTTTCTCACTGACCATTTAAGTAAAGAGGCTAAATCCTGATTTGTTTTACTAATTAAATGAGTTACTTCAGAAGGTTTCACTGAAGTAGATCTGTAAATCATCTGCGTACATATGATGATTGCACCTTCATAGCACGACGGATATAATTTACATAAATAAGGAAGAAAAGTGGACTAAGTACGGAGCCCTGTGGCATCCACGTGAAACTGGTTTAGGGCGAGAAAGTATTTTCTACAACTACGACCATGTTGTCTATTACTAAAATAACTTGAAATCACGATAAGATAGAACAGAAACTCGAGACATTTACATTTTGTCCAGAAGCACGTCATGCTCTGTCGAAGGCCTTCTAAAATCTAAATGCGTTAGCGTTGTTATATTGCCTTCATCCAGGTCATGAATGTTCGGTGACTCTTAGCAAAGCGTTTGGCGTATTCTACGTTCCTAAAACCAGATTGAAAATTATTCAGAACATCATTTATGGCGAGATACTTGTTTATTTGTTGACGTACAACTTTTTCGAGGACTTTGAATAATGTTGGTAATATACTGATAGGTCGATAATCAAACTGACTTAAGAATTTAAACATTTCGGGAGGGATGTATATAAGCTAGTTTCTCAATTGGGAAAATATCCGGTTGTTAAAGAAAAGTTTATTATGTGAGTAAGCGCTAGAAGAGCATCTCATACAACAATTATTGGAAATAGTAAAACTGTCGTCACAGCGAGGTGCATGTGATTCCAGAAAGGAAGTGACTTTTCATTAATAATGATCTATTTTATGTGTAGCGGAAGAAAAATAATCATTTAGGTCATCTAGGAATTCTAATGAACTGGCATTTTGACTTACGTTTGCAAATTCTGAGTTTTTCAAAGTTTTCCATCTCCTTGTACTGGGATTTGTGGGAAAAGATTATGATATAACAATCTTAGCATTTGACTTGTTTTACGAAATGTCTAAGTTTTTATACTCCTTTTCATTTTCATCGTTTAAGTAATTTTAAAACGGCTATATGTGGAGTTTCTAACTTTCATATGAACTTTTATCTCTTTATAAGCCATGGACAGCAGAAGCGTGACATGAGAGTTTTCCATGGAGTGTGTTTGTTAAAAGGTTCGTTATGATTCCATTAAACTATATTTACTTTCGAGTCTAGAGAGTATTGTTGATAAACTTTGCCAAGGTACAGTTCACTGTCGACTTTGCTGTAATATCTAAATTTTGTAATCACGGTAGAGGATTGTTTGTTTTTGTATTTAGTACACGTAGCGAAGTACACAATAAAGAGTAAATCATGGTTTGAAATACCGGAACAGGAACTTGACCATATAGTAATCTTTAGAAATATCTGAAACAATCAAGTGATCAATCCACGATTCCGCTTTAGATGAGCTGTGAGTAGGATCCAGTTTAATATTTGCAAATTATAGAATTGAAAGTATGAATAAAGTTAGTAAGATTTTGTGATGGGATTTTTTCAAGTCACAATTAGAATCCCTCATTATAATAATATCTCGATACTTAGCTGTGAATTCTGAAACTGATTCCTCTAATTCTGACAACAGCCCCGTATTTGGAGGCCAATATGCAACCCCGACAAGTAAATGTTTTCCCAATCACATATCAACAAACATGTATTCCAAGCTGGGTGAGTTAGTAGTATAGTTTTGATTATTTTACAAGGTATATCATCACGCACAAATATAGCAACACCCCACCGGATTTCTTTTTAAATTAATTTTTATTACATTTCTACCATTTCGTATGATTTATATTTAGGATCGACAAAGATCAGACGACGCAGAATTCAATCCAAGTTTCACTAATTAATAACACGTGTAAGCTAGCTTCTGAGAGAACATGAAAAATTTCTGAATGATGTTTCTTAGAGATTGAAGTTAATGTGAAAGACAGACAAGTAGCAAGGAAAGTGCAAAATGGAGGAGTTGAGATCTGGAGTGTGCAGGGCTTCGAGGGTAGGTAGAAGCATAACGCCGGACTGGGCAATGCCAGCAGGCAGGTATATCTAGGGCGCGGTTTCCGGCAAGACTTCGTCATACGGTTGCCAAATGTCTGACATAGTATTTGAAAGTGTGTACTTTAAGCAGAAAGGAATTAAAATATATATATATATATATATATATATATATATATATATATATATATATATATATATAATAAAAATAAGTAAAAATAATTTAAGATAGGACACTTTCGAAAACCAAATTCCTTAAAGTTAAGTTACGCGCCATTTACAGGTAGCGAGTCAACTTCACACGTTCTGGTGATGCGTCTTTTCCCTTGTGTGGTATATACATATATTACCCCATCAAAAGACCATATATTTTTAAGCTGAAATTTTACAATAAATGTTCTCAATACTTCTAATCTCGCGAGGTTAAGTCTCTCTTATAACTTTTCCACTACTTACAAGTTTTCTTTTATTTTTAAATATTTCAGTCCTTTTTCTATACGATACTAATTTTACTACAACAGGGCGACACTTGCCATCAGTCTTAGGTCCTACTCTATGGCTTCTATCAACGTCATCAAGAGTAAGACTGACACCAACATCCTTCGCCAACTCTATAACTTTAGTGTCAGTATTTTCATTGTTCGAATCACTAATTCCAAAAAAGCGGTGCAAAATTTGTCCACTGATATTGTTCCAGCTCGACCATTTTGTCCATATGGGCCATCTTTAGTGCTGTGATCTCCTGGCGTTGCTCGTCAATGACGCGGTTTTGCTGCTCGATGGTCTCCGAGTTTCGAGAGCTCGTTCGAAGTGTCTCGAAACCCTGATTTATTTCTTGAACGCTCTCCGTTATGCGGGCAGCAACAGATTCGCTCACCTGAGCCATGAAATTCTTGTTCTCGATGAGGTTCTTTGCAGCTTGACCCATGTGGAGAAAAACACAGTCAACAAGAATATTAGAAAAATTAAAATAAATAAAAGCATACTTAAAACAAATGATAGTTCTGTACGAGTTGAAAGAGCAAAACACTCAGGTTCTAGGCAGCAAGATAGACTGAGAGGAAAACAAGAGCAGCGTAGAAAAAAATAATAAACTAAATAAGAGAAAGAAAGATATATTATCAGAAACTTGAACAAAAAATGAGAAGGGATAACATTAATAGACAAGAGATAAATTAAACAAACTTTAGAGAATAACACAATTTCTGAGATATAGAAGTAAGATATTGTGATATCAGAGATAGTAAAAATTGGAAAAGAGAGTAAAGAAAGTTTACTTGCCTGAAATAAACTGCTAAAATTCACTGTAAATTAAGCACTCGCCGCTCATCAGACACCGGCTGTGAGCTCGGTTTCCTACCTGCACTCCGGTCCTCACTCGACGACGGTCATATGACGATTGAACGAGGAGTTTTTCGTGTTTAAATTAAGAAAATAATAATTTATGGCATTTATTTTTTATTTTTGCTTCTGATATGAGCTTTGCCGTAATACTTGGTTAAATAGTTGACTTATAGATGCCTTTCAATTCATAAATATATTAATAAATTAATTAAAATCATTTGTTTATATAAAATGTTAACCAAAATTTTCTTTTTAAATAAAATTACCTAGTTCATAAACTTCCAGAAAGAGTTTCAGATAGTGCCATTTATGAAATGACAATTTTATATGTTTTGAGTGCTCAAACCGGCAAATGTCTAGATTTGATTTATGACTCGGCGGCCGATTTTGTAATCATGCGTTTTACGATTTCCATGTCTGAAATAATTTAATATATTTTAATATGTTTATAAAATATGTAATATTGTCAACATTGATAAAAATAATAGAAATGCCTTAGTATTGTTGGAAACGTGTGTCGTCGGAAAGCACAGAATTCTGCCATGGCTTGTCGGAGTCCTCCCATCTGCAAATTATTTTGCAATTTCGGAGACCAGAGTATTTAATAAAAATTCTGCACATAGGAGGCCATTCAGCTTGTTGATTATGCAAAGAGGAGCCTGAGATCATTTGCGGCACTCACGCTTTGCGCTAGAGCTAACAAGGCATCGAGCGGTTCCTCGTCTGCGTGAATGTTCCTCACTGTTTATCCTGTATATTTTACTCTCTTCCTGAATATGAAAATATCAATTATAGTTATATTAGTGGGCAATGTAAATAGTTCTTCTAATCTGTTAAAGTCTGAGATTCACTGTCCGGTTTGCTTGGTGTTTATTTGTCGACGAAGCACTGAGTTGTATGCGTTTCCTGCCAACCACTTTCTTAAACTTGTAGTGAGTGTGAAGTGAATGGTTGTATTATCGTTATGACATTGTGATGATATATATACTTCGAGTAAAAATTCAAGATGTAAGATTTTTATTCATGTCTTAATATTTTCATGATTTCAATTGCAAATGCATTTACTGTTCTCGGAAAGGAATCTAGCAACAATTCTCTTATTATTAAAATGCGATTTTTATAATAACGTTTTCTTATAATAAATTATTGGTCAAATATCTAAAGAGTTACAACAATGAAAGAATTGAATAACGGTATGCTTATTGAAAGCAGAAGTCTCCTAATACTAAGTTCAAGAAAGTCGAGACTGAACATCATTGAAATAATTAAGTCGAAAATTATTTAAACTCGAGTCTCGAGCTCAAGCTACGGAGAAACAATATTAGTTGTGAGCAAATAACCATATTCTCAGCAGATTGTGAACAATAGTATTGAAACACTAAATAATTCAACACAATGACTGGATTACACTGACGTAGTACTATAAATATTTAAGATTTTATGGAAAATACATCATTTACAATTTTATCCACTTTTCTGTCGAATATTAGATCTATTCTTCACTCACCAGTTTTTTGATTGATTGATTTTTCGTGTTTCCGGCGCGTCAACTGCTTTGGGCATTAGTCCGTTAGTGTAGTATGTTTTTCTCGGGAGATGGCAGTGATCTTCCCCGTGTATCCGGCGCCGACCTACCGTCGGCTAATGGGGTTCCCAAACCAGACACTCCCACCAGCGGGCACCGCCCCAGCCGGACAAGCTCTAGCTCCGACCGGTCTCCGCAACATGGGTAGTGTGCATGTTAGTGTAAGTGTGTGTATAAAGGAAAGGATAGGACAAGGAAGAGGAAGGACAGATCCCGTGCACGCTCCACTACCAGTTTGTCTCGCACGCCTTTTCATTTCATTCCAGTTCTGACAATTCGGTAGACAACAATTATCTTCCTCTCATTATGCTCCAGCTAGTTTCTTTGCATTTTAGTAACATTTTAGAAGTCTCTTTCAGAAGTTCACTTTAGAATGTCCTCGTTTCTCACTTTTGTGTAATCACTTTATTTCCATTATTCTCCGTCAAACTTATTCTTGAGAGCCTCAATTCTGTTCTCAGTCCTTCCCACTGTGCACGCGGCACCTGCATGCAACGTGAGCTCGACCACTGGTATTAGGCTAATTTCTACCAGAACCAAATCAAGGCTCTTGTTACATGGGATTGTCATTTTATAATTGCATGCTTCTTTATTATTGCTATTTTCTTCCATGTTTAAACAAATTAAATGTTGTTGGAATACAATTTAAAACCTACTGTATTGAAAAAGACATTTACCAAAGACAACTTCTTGGAGATTCCGAATTAGAAGAACACTCAAACTAACCAAAGCAAAACTGCAGTCATCCAGACAGTTTCAGTACATGAACTGACGAGACCTGTGAAGTCGAAATTTTGACGACGAATCATTCCCTTTGACGCCTTGCGTACACTGCTGTTAAATGTACCGCTACGATCGGGAAATAAACATTAGGCATCCAAAGTGAAGAAGCGAGGAAAAAATACCGAGTGCGCTACGCCTAATTTCAACCGCTCACAAAGCAGAATGCTTGCTTTGAACACGTTCACGCAAGGAAGAACACAACAGTGCGCCTACTCGATTACCTGGAGTGAGCAGGCGGTAACAGCCAGTGGATCGACTCTGCAACACTTTGTACCAAAGCTGTAAATATTACACGCCTTCCTGCATGCCTCTGAGATACGCGAGGATAAATTGTCATTTTGATAGGCATATTTTTATGTTTTACTATGCTTAAAGATATTTATTATATATATATATATATATATATATATATATATATATATATATATATATAATGGTATTTTCTCCGTATTTTTAATTTCTTTAATTTAAAAATTTAAAATTATTGTTTGCGAGTGAGTCAAAACAAAACAAAAATGTCATGGTAGAAAAATGAAGTCGGGGTTTAAGAATGAGTCGAAGGATTTAGAAGACCCAGCCAAATGTAGTATTAGCTATTCAACCTGGAACGAATTCTACACAAAGTAAGCTTTTCATAAGGAAATCAATATTCTTGATGAGTCAAGTGAGAAAAAGAGGTTACCAAAGCATTCAAGTCTCCAAAGAAGCGACACTGTCTCTTAATGCTGATCCTTTAAAACGGCCGATGACGGGGAATTCCATTCAATGGACTGCAATTCAGTGATCCAGAACTCAATTGTGTTCTTGTTAAGTTGAGCAGCGGATGTTATTTGCATAATCTCTTCATAATGCATAATGTAGTTTTCTCGGTCAGTCTGAAAATCAGTGATTACACTGAGATTTCGCCATTGACATTTTCTCAGATCACTATTGTTTATTTTGTGTATCAAATTGAATTGTCTTAATTATTACTTTTCTTTTATATATGTATATGATTTGTACGAGAGGAAATTGTGCAATTGCGATTATTATTCCCGATATGTAACTATTGGTTTGTATATTTTGAACTTATTTTGAATACTTATTATTTCAGAGCAAACAAAACTGAGATCCTGAAAATGAACAAACCAAAATTTTAAGATAAATAGAGTTTTAAAAAGATTTTTGATTTAATAAACTACAAAGAAAATTTCCCCCGGATAAAGCTCTTTTCAGCGTTTTCTCCGGGTACGCTTGGTTTCATTCCCCGGCCAAGATTGGGTTGTTTTCCCGCAATGTCCCGTATGTTGTGATTATGGCCGTAGCGGACTGCCCGGAAGTCAGACAAAATCCCCAACAAATGTCGAAATCACCCAACGTCATTTTTTTTTTTCTCATTTTATGGAAGGTACTTTAAATTTTGTTAAATTCTTTTGGATGGCACTTATTTTTATTTTTCATTTATTTTTTTTTGGTTCGGATGTTTTGGGGAGAGTCTCCTTTGGGTTTCTTCGAGATTTTTTTAAAAAGGGTAATATAAAAACTTTTTCCCCACTTCAGGTGGATCTGGCAATTGCCCCAAGGTGTCGGGGCGGTAAAACGGGGATATCTTTGGGGTGGACATATCGGGGTTTTTAAATTTTAAAGTTGAATTTCTTGCATTTCAATGTTCAGTTTTTTGAATTTTCCCCCTTTTTAAAAATCTGCGACGTTGACGGTTTAAACCCCGCAATTTTGGTTTAAAAGCCAGGGCTTTTCTTCGGAGGCGTTTTTTTCCTAGTCCAAATTTGGCCTCTGTCACATTAATTGATTCAGAATCCTTCATACGTTTTTTCCCTTTTTGCTCTTTCATGTCTAGGGAGAATTAAATGGGTGCATAAAGAACTATGTTATAAAAGTTTTGAGATAAGAGGGTTAAATTTTGAGGTAGAAATTTAAAATTTTCAAAATTTTTAATTACAAATTTTTTTTTATTGGGTGGTAAATATTCAAATTATTTTCAAATCATTATTAGTTTTTTTGGGCACTCTCATCATGACTTGAGTCAAAAAACTGATATGTTGGGTTTATTGCAACCGTTTTTTATTTCTTCTTCCTTTTCCTTCTTTATTTTCAAATTCTTACTGTGTTCCCTTGAAATTCACCTTTTTAAACTCGGTTTTACACTTTGGGTGCTTTATAAACTCCCAAACTCACATGGAATGTAAGAAAACTTTCTTAATCTTGTTTTCCCTGAGCCTTCCTTTCTTGGAAAAAAACAATAACGGGGATTCATTTTCCCCGGAGCATTGACATCTTGACAGTCAGCTAAATCATTGGGACCTGGTTTGTCTTTCCTTATTTCAATTTTCGAAGTTTTCTGAATTTACATTAGTTTCATTTAATACTTGTTTGCGGAAGACTAGGAACGAGACAATAAGGTGAGGAAATAATATTTCTCTCTTTTTGTTACATGAGAATATTTCTTTTTGCTTCCTTGATAATTTTAACCCACTGCTCTGAAGAGTAAATTGCCATTGTGGACCACTTTTTCTTCTCAAAATCCCAAAATCTCTGTCATTTATGCTGAACTTCATAAAGAAGACGTAGATCATGTACTAAGTAGTACCACAAGGAAATATTATTTTATTCTTGTTCTGACCCCCAAAAGAATCAGAACAGGCTATTAACTCTGTTCTGCTAGAATTTCAGAGTTGTTTGAAAATAAGAGATCAAACATGTGCTATTTTTTGTGACCCCCACTAGCTAAGTCCTCTGCCGACTTGCATTAAAATTTCCCATTTGCGTCATGTCCTCCGAGGTTATAAGTCCACAGTTGCCTGGAGTATAAAATCAATTTAGTATGTATATCAATGTTGGGAAAGCCTGCTGCATATAAAACGCTTTGTCTATGTATTTGAGTCATTCTGCAAAGCTAGAAAATCATTTTCCAACATAGTTTGAGCTTATTCGTAAATGCAGTTTTTTTTCTTGATTTTTCTTTGTTTTCTTTTCTTCGTCACATATTCTTGATATCTATAGCAACTTGTGGCTTGTTGCACGTGACCAATCTGCGGCCAAAGTGAAGATTAAATTGACATGACAAATACTTTTTCTGAAGGTTCGGAATTTTTCCCTGGTTGAATCATTGAAAGAAATATAATAAACTCGAAACTTACCACAATTTCCACTTAAATCTTAAAGAAATTTCTTCTCTGGTGGGAAATAAAACAAATTAATAAACTCGTAACTTTCCGTAATATTTCAATAATCTTAAATAATTCTTCTTTTCCTTCTTGTATTCACAAATGCACAATGGGCTTACCAACCTTTAACCTAGAAATCGCTGCGAAGGAAAACACTTATCAGGTTCTTGCACGCACAAGGCAAGAGCTTTGTTCGCGCCGAATGGTATTTTTATCTATTGAGAATTCGTGAAACTACTTAGAGCTTTGAGTTTTGTGGGAAAATAGAGGAACCCTGTTAGGTTTTCGAATGGCAAAACTTTTTTTTCAAAATGTAACATATCACGTTCTTGCCTGCACCCATTGAACTCTATCGGTCTGGGTGCTCTGATCGGTAGTTTTCCGTGATTTCTCTTGTCGGTACACGCGAATGACGGAGCAGTGGCCCAACTATCGGTCACGAACCCTCCCATCTTTTTTCCTCAACGTTATCCCATCCTCTTTCCTCTCTCTCTCTCTCTCCCCCCCCCACACACACACACACACATAAAACACACACACACACAAAGTTATACTGACAAGCGCTAATTGTAGCACAGGACGGGATCTTAGGGCTTTTTTCCTGCGGGCAGTATCCCCACCTGGAGGAAATACCCGGAGGAGGGAAGCTCCAAACCAATGTGTAGATCGATCGAATTCAGGTTCAAGCTAGGAAGAAGACACTCACAGAGATACTTGCACTTCCCGTCAATATTTCCCCCTTTTGGCGCCCGGCAACGCGCGCCGCGGTGGGTTTCAGGGGCTGGCCGGAGCAGCGTCCGCCGGAGACCCTGGCGCCGCCGCCCCATCGCCCGCTGCGAGACGGAACACTCGACGGCACGCCGTTGCTCAAATATTTGCCTCGCGAAAATTGGCGGGGGCGATCCGTGTTCCAGCACTGCCAACCACTCGCACGGGCGTGCTTCGGTTCTCTTGTAGCGCTGGGTTTCTCGGTGCGTTTCACATTAAAGAAGGACTCGCTTTTTTTTTGTTGAAACGTTTCTAAGCGTGAATCAACTAAAAAATTCTCTTCTTCTTTTTACCATTAAACTTCTGAATTGTTATAATTTACATAAGTCCCTTGCTTTCGTTGCAACGTAATTCCTTCCAAGCGGCCAAAGCAGATATGCTACAAACATCCCCGGGCTAATAGGCTTTGCAGAATATAGAAAAGAGGGAAGCGTACAATATGATAAGCCTCCATGTGTGGGCGGCCGTAACTAACCTTTTAATCCCGGGCCGCGTGCTTGAAATCGCGCGCCTAGGATGTGTTGTTCTATGAGCTCACGGGGCCTGAAAGCGGCGCTTTCAACCTAAGTGATCGCGCCTAGGAGGGGAGGTAGCCGGAGCGTCGGGTGGCGCTAGCGTCATCGTCTGGGGGCCGTCGCGACCTCTGGTGCTGAGGTCGAGGAGCTGGTGTTGAAGCCGTGGGATGGTCGGCCGCCGGGCGTCACGGGTGCCGCTGGCGTCATCCTCTGGGGGCCGTCGCGACCTCTGGTGCTGAGTCGAGGCTGAATATTGAAGCCGCGGGATGGTCGGCCGCCGGGCGGCGCGGACGCGCTGGCGTGGTGGCGAGCCGTAGGTGGCGGTGGCGGGTGGCGCCGCAGTAAAGGAGATCGCTGCCGACACCGAACCGTGATACGGAGACTTTCTCTGAAGTTTCACTTTTGATAAGTTATGAAAGCGATTGAACTACAGAGAATGGGTTGTTACCACGTACGCTACGATCGATGGTGGAAGAGAGGGTGTCGTGAATATAGAAGTGACTTCTGGGTGACTCAGAATATTAAAAATGATTTGGGCTTTTCTTTGTAAATATTAGTTAATTTTTGATTTTTTTATGTTTTATTGACTTTTTTTGGAGGGGCAGGAAGCCATTCTATATTAATTGACAGGTCACGAAAGCGAAGTGTGACTTATGTGCAGGTTAGTCGAGTATTAAACAATGTTTGTTTTCTCGTGATGCACCTCTGGTTTCTTATTTGAAAGAGCGTGGGAGCAATGCCGAAACGAATTCCGCTGGTTGATTTCCATTTCAGTAAATCAAAGTAAAATCTTGCATAATTTTACGACGACCCAACGGACGATGGACCGATGCTGCCACCTGCTCACCAGGTATATGGAAAAGGGGGCGATGGGGACGTCTCAGTACTTTTGAAACATCTTTTTTTTTGTTTTGAGGGCATAGGAAGCCCTCATGAATTATTCACCATGGGAATGATATGTTGGATATGTGACATTAGTTCTGACATGTCAGGAGGGTAATACACACACGTGTGAACCTTAGTTAATCACTAAATGTTATTATTTGTTTCTCCAAATGAATTTGTGTTTCTTTTCTTTGGAAGAGCGCGGGCAACGCAAACAAGAATCTCGCCCTTTGTTCACGATTTCTCATTTTAAGGAAATCAAAGAAACATTTTTCATTCTTTGTTCGACGACCCGACCGTCAGTGTGACCTGTGCGTTACACCGCCGCGAGGATCCTGGAGGCGGCAGGACATCACACACACACACACACACACACACACACACATATTGGATTCATCGTTTTACGCTCGTGCAGAAAGGCCAGTGGGTGATAGCAATGAACGAGATGACCTCTACCACCTACCACGGTGGCAAGCGGACAACGACTTACTTTTGAGAATAAATCGCAATCGATTAATTTTGAGTACGGGGCATGCTCTGTGTACTGACATTTGAAATCCGGTTCGGAATTCAAATGGCAGAACACAGAGTGGCGACATGTCGGATTACCGATAAAGCAGAAGTTGTGAGACTCTTTACCCTGCGAAACGGATGGGTGATTATCATTTTGACTCGAGGACGTCATTGCATGCCTCTTCATTTGCACATATATCAGCAGTAGCCATTTCCTACTCAGGAACGTCGTGACTTTATGCGAAAAAGTCCTTATCTTCAGAAAAGTTTCATTATTCTACACGACAACGCAAGACCATATAAAGCAGACGTGTGAGGCGGCTTCACTGCGGATGGAGAGAATTGGAGCACCTGACCCTTCTCCATCTGAACTTGACCTCACACCAAAGGTAGAGAAACCATTATCTGGTAGGCAGTTTGCAACATGACAGGACTTTAAAACTATTGTGCAGCACCAGATGACCAGATTCACACGATGAAGAAGATGAAGCAGATGGCATTCTGCGTCTCCATCATCGGAAGCATTGTAGAGGCAGAAAGGACTTCGGGGTATAGAACGAGTATGTAATGCTTCTTGAATGTTGTGCATTCGTATAAATATTATCTAATATGCAGTGCTTAGAAATCAGTTCTGCCATGCTAAATATACTACTCAATATAAACTTTAATTTCATGTTCTGTTCTACACAAATTTTATTCTTGTCCTTATTTATTGTGTTTATTTACTCTAGCAGTGTTCAATTCTACAATCTCATTACCTGTTACCTGCAGCATTATTGTATGTATACACAGGGTGAGTACCGTAGCTTTAGTACTTCCTGTAATTTTTAAACGGTTGAAGTTCTTGCAATGCAGTTTTCACGGAAGTGCATGAGAGAATGGGCTAACTGATATATGTTTTGTTTCCTATTTTATCACTTGTATTTTTTGAGATAATGAGGTAACTTTGTTTTTCAAATGGAACTATACATATTTTTACTCTATCATAAGAGCGTAAAAGACAGATCAATGATATACATAATGTCATATGTTAAATAGTTTTTGAGAAATTTTATTCTTTTGCGCCCCAGTCAGGACGACATACTCTGACGCTTTTGTTAAGAGCTTTTTTCCTGGCGTAAAACGGCAAAGCTTGCTCGGGGCATCAACCGATGTTACTGCGAGTGCCTCTGAATGGGATTTACTAGGTTCGAGTCCGGCTGGTGGCAGGAATTTAGAAACTAGCTGGATAGCTAGATCGAGTTCAATCGCTGTCTGAGAGAATTCTAGATGCCGGCTGCTCTGATCGGTAGTTTTCCGAGTTATTTTCCGATCAATGCCAGGCGAATGACGAGCAGTACCCTGACAAACGGACGGACCGCTGGCGATCTTTCTTTCCTCTTCCTTCACCTTGCTCACACGCATTATGACGAATTCGGGGGCGTCGGTCAGGAGTTTGGAGCTTGTTCCGGCTGGGCGGTGCCCGCTGGCAGGAGATACCTGTTTGGGAAAAACTCCGCTAACCGACGATGGTCGACTCTAGATCTCACCATCTAGCGGGGAAGATCACTGCAACGCCTGAGGACTACCTTACAGGACTAATGACCTTGAAAGTTGATGCGCCTATTAATATCGGAACCGGAATGCATTTGACAAAGAGGCCCTATCCGTTTCATGATTGAAATATTAATCTAAACGAATTGATTTTTCTTGATAATAGTATCGATACTTACTCCTGTTGATATCGGTGCCAATGTTGAATCGGAGATATGGCAACGCCTCATCTCGCAACGTGTCTTTACTTTTACAGTTCATGCTATTGACCCTTTATATGCATGTTCTTATGATGCATTAGGTAAATTTCTTTTATTTGACATAGATTTAATTAATGTCAATGTATTGCGTCCTGTCAAATAGTTTCGTATTGAGACGACTTTCTTTGTGGATTCTCTCTGTCTCTACCTGCTTGATTTTAGTTATCATATCTAGTACTCTTGGATACATATTCATTTGTTCATCCCTTTCATGAATTGTTTGGCTAATACTGTTTCGTCATTGGACCGTGGACTTACTTCGTTACGTCCTAATTTTGATCATCGTATACGCAGTCACGAATAGGCACAACAACTGTCTCGATCGATTTACCTACTTGCATCCTTTCCTGACCGAGAGAAATGGCTCTGGTTAGGGCAGGAATTTCGGAAGATTTAATTTTGATGGACACTACAAGATCTTTTTATCACAATCTATCACAATTGCAGCCACATGTCATGGTGAGATTTTCACTTTCGATTCCTCTTAATTGTATCGTGTACTGTATGTTGTTTTCCTATCCTTTTAGCGATTGAATTCACAATAGCCCATTTCCACCAGAGGTAAATATGTCATCTCGTTTACAAATACATTGCCACGCTAATACAACCGGGAATCTAGGCATATTTGAAACGTCTTGATGTGTTCTATAGATATTGCAATGAGGTCATTGCTAGTCGCGGACCAAACTTCCCCTCTGTCACGCCGATTGGAAGGTCCTGATTTGACACGGCTCAGCGCAAGACGCGCGAACGCGTGTCAGAAGATTCAAAGATTTACGATTAGGGTGCAATTGTCTCCGGGGACGCCTTTCAGGCAAACGGCGGCCAGTCCACGTGCGCGGCTGGCACCGGAACAAAGCAAATTATAGAGATCCGGCTACTGTTGAAGTTATCCCGTAGGACCCATATAAGCGTCACGAAGACAGCAGAAAGGACTGCTTTGTTCATCTCCGGTGTACACGCACAGCAAAGACCACCAATCAGGCGCCCAGAAAAGTGAGGTTAATTTGAAAATACCCTATCGGCTTCCGACTCGCGTCAGATATTCTGGAAACTAAGATTTCGGCCATAATATTCAAAATTCAATCACGTGAAGGAGCGATGGGCGAAACTTGGAAAAGGGTGGGGATGCGACACAGGAAGCTCAGGCGCGGATTTTGGCAGAAGACGGATAGAAGGCGAGAGAACGACACAGAATTGAGACTGCGGTGTTGATGAGGAGTAGTGGGCAGTGACTTGGGGTCGACCAACAAAATGCCGCCGCCCAGTATAAAAGACAATCAGGAATTTATTCCGATTTCAACGGGCCGGCGCCTCCGGAAGGAATGATTGTGCAGCCGAGTCATTGAGGCTGGCCTGGTGAGTGGTGGCGTCAGACGACTTCTCAATAATCACCGATCGACCAGGAGCACTAGCACGCACGCGCTGCTGCTTCCGGTTGGCTGCGCCTTGCCGTGGTGCGGCTCGCGACAGCGACTGCTTCGGGGACGACCACGGATTGTGCCAATCATCGAAAGAGGTGAACGAAAGACATTCATTTTGTAATTATTTCAAAGACAGAAAAAAATAGGAAAGGTGTCATTTAATGTAAATAAATATAATTTAGTTTAAGGTTCCTTACCCAAATGTATTATAGAAACAAAAGCAATAAATGTGTTCTTGCCATTCAGGTGATTGACACTTAAAGTTACAAAACTTTGTGATTATTGTAAAGTAGTGGTAGTAATAGCAAACCCCGTGCATGCCCTCATTCAATTGCCTACCCTTCAGGTTCTCGAATGCCGTGCCAGTGACGGTAAGTGCCCGTTTGGCGCCCTTCATTGATAAATTTAAGGCGCCACCTGTCAGCTGATTACCGACGCACTTCGGTGTGACTATTTCCCCCTTTGGGTACCCAGACCGCGAGCTGCGCGCATTGCGCGCATGCGTGTGTTGCCGTGGCGACAGGATGGGTTCATCACAATATTCCTACGATACTTTACGTTCTTCACAATTAATCACGAAACATTTGGTTAGGTTCCCATAAGTTAGAATTAAAAATAGTTTTGTCTATTGGCGACATACCATACATTTAACAAAAATCGTTGATCAATAGACGACACATCATATTATCATAAATTCATATTAGCTATGCCCACGTGTGATCTACATTGTGATATTCCTTTGCTTGCTCCATGACGGATGCGAGTTTAGAATTTACTGCTTCTTCTGACGACAAATACACGATTTACGATTTCTAGCGGTAGTTTATAATACCATTGCCCAAATCTAGAAGAAATCACGTTTAAATAAAATCAAAGAAACATAATTTAACCCCCAATCAGTGGGGTCGTACCGTACCGTAGTACATAATCTTACGCGCTCTTGTGCGCTAACTGACATGGGATATTTTAACAAATTAGATTAAATTACCATATAACTCTGTGCTATGAAAGAAGGCCGCACCTTATGCTGAGGTTGGACTTACGGTCTAAGTTGGTTACGTGACTGTAGTGCGTAAGGTCAGATGTTACAAATGTGCTAAACTCCCCATTGCGACAGATCCGAAGACAAGCTTGGACGGTGGCAGCATGTGATAAGTGGCAAAGGGCATTTGGCGCCTTCTACATTCTTGGCAGCGTTTGGGGAATTCTTCAGAACACTATCAAATGTTCTGTGCATGTAAATGCGTACGCATACCCATATTTAAATGAAATTCCATGTATTTTAAGGAATAAACACTCAAAAAAATGAACTATGCTGAACATTTTTTCTTTCTGTGACATTTTGCAATATATATATATATATATATATATATATATATATATATATATATATAATCTTCAAAATTGGTACGTTAACATTTACCTGTAGTTGAAATGATTGAAGGCGTTGTCATTTAAAATAGTATTTATTTCAATAATAGCAGCTTTCATTAGGCCCATCATCATCAGTTTTCTGCTGTCTGGAGCCACAAAATGACTCCAGTGGCTCCCAGACGCAAAAACTAATGATATTAACATCAAAGATCTATTATTATAAATCATTATGTATGCAATTAAAATAATTTCAATTATTAAATATCCTACAACTCACCACTGAATCAATTTACCTGTAGTTTCCAATTGCATATTTTAAAGTACCCAGTCTTGCATTATTATAGAAAAATAGATACCACGTTTTCTGGCAACCTTCGTAATTGCAGTGTGGAAAACCTGGTTCCCGTTTTTCTCTCCTCGACTAACTAGACATGAGCGTCATCGTGGGGCAGTAAGTACGCTCGTGTCTTCGAGTCTTCTCATTGTCAGGTGTACTTCGCGGCAATGTGTTCGCAAACGAGCTGATTAATTTTCCTCTACGTGACAAGTCTTGGGAGGTATTCGTGGATTGCCGAAAACCAACCCCAGTTTTCTTAAATAGCCAACAACCCAGTCCCTCAATTTGTTAGAAGCAAAGCGAGGGAAAGGGTTTCGCCAGCTCGGGGGTGTGTTCGAGATAAATTGGCACCTCGCTGCAGGGAAAAAAAAAAACCGCTAAAATACCTAAAGGCAAAAGACATCGAAGAGTTCGTTACACTGAAAAAAACATACGAAAACGGACAAAATATGTTGCCAGCTCCTTCAAATGTCAAATCAGTATTTTTGCTAATTTTTTGAAGAAAACAATAGGCAGAAAGTTACTTGAGAAAATCGGGCTTTCCATTGCTTTTACTAGTACATGTTGTTTTAGTGGGAAAAGTTGGCAAAATCTAAAAGTACTTAAAATTGGTAAATAATATCATAAATCGAACCACAGAAATAATTATGCTTCAATTGCCTAGCAACTCCTGATTCATTCTAATGTTTTGTACACCTTGGGTTTGTTTCATAGTCATTTAAGGGTCATTTTAAGAGTATATACCAATGACGAAATACCACTAAAAATTCAATTACCAGAATACGTCTGCTTTAGTTTTCGTTATTATTGTAAATTTCCCGAATCACTATTATTTTTGTCAAAATTAAATGTTTAAATCTTTGAATTAGTAATATACTGGTTTTACAATAAGTTGTAATGTACAGGGTTTATATGACATTATTTACGTTTTAGGGCTAAACTAACTTTTTCTCGTATTCTCAACCTCTCTGTTTCTCCATTTCATTTTCTTCTTCTTTTTCTCCTCCTTTCACTATTACACCCATGGAGACACATGCTATTCTGCGCATAGCATCTTTTCCTCAAGCGGGCTTGCAGAAGGGTAGTTTCAAAGCAGTGGACCGACTAACTTACGCTATTTTATATCGATTTCAACAGCAAATAAAGGTATCGAATTTAAATAAATCAAATGAAATAATGATAGCCTGGATATCGAATGGTATCGATATACGATTTAAAAAGGGAATACTGTCTCCTTATTCTCTTTTCTCTCTCCCCAAACCCCCTCTCTAACCCCTCTCTAACTCTCTCTCTCAAACTCTCTCTCTCTAACTCCTCTCTCTGACTCTCTATGTCTCCTGACTCTCTATGTCTCTCTGACTCTCTATATCTCTCTCTATCTCTCTCTGACCCCCTCTCTGATTTTTCTCTCTCTCTGAATCTCTCTCTCTGATCTCTCCTCGCTCTCTCTCTCTCTGACTCTCTCTTCCCGACTCCCCTCTCTGACTCTCTCTCTCTGACTCTCCATTTCTATTTTCTATCTCTCTCTGCTATCTCTCTCTATTTTCTCTGACCCCTCTCTCTCTAACATCTCTCTTTCTCTCCCTCTCTTTCCTCATTTGTTTTTTTCTCATTTTCCTTTCCTGCTGTCTTCTAGTCCACCCTTTCTCGCTCGCTTACACCTGGGGTGTGTTGGAGCACCCTTCCGCAACCTTAGCTGTCCTTCAGCTCTGCGAGTAGACGGGCGCGCGGCGGGGGCAACTTCAAAGCTTGGGCCGCCGTCTAATCCGGGTCGGCCCCCTCTCCCCTCGCCCCAAAAGGGTTGGGACCATCCGGCTGCGGCGACTGCCTTCGGGGCGGGGGCGGGGCGGGGCGGCGTATTTCTGGGCGGCGCCCGCGCCACCCCGGCCTGCGCCGGACACCGCCGCCGCGCCCCCTAAATATAAACTGTGTCAATAAGCAGGTGCCGGGGTGAGGCGGGGCTGGGCGCGGCGGGGCGCGACCCCGCAGGTCCCCAGCCGCAAGGCCAGCCTGGCGAGAGCGCAGTTGCGAGGTGTACGGAAAAAGGTCTCAACCTTTGTGCCTGACAATAGGTAGTTGCCATTCTCATTACAAAATTAATTTTTTTATATTCGGTATCGATATCATTAGCGATACATTGAATTAATATTTCGATATTATCGATAGCTCCATTCATAGATTCATCGATATTAAGTATTCAGCATTTTGTATTTCTTATGTTATTTTAATTAAACAGAGTGAAAAATATAAATATATTATTTCACATTACAATTCTTTTTTAAAAAACCGTTCAATAATTTGGTAATCATATACAATGTTATCGGAATAGTTTAAATACTCTAAGCATCAAAGTGTGCAACACTCTTCTTGACGACACACTTAAACAAGCGTCAACAATATCATAATTTAAAAGTTTTAGTTTCATATAAAGCTGGCGGGTTTCTATCACTAATCCCGAACTTTTAAATTTGTTGTCTCAAAACAACCTCATTGTTTAGAATAGAACATTAAAAGTATGTTGATGAAAATTTTTATTTACGTTGAAATAGCCGCTTAATGAAGAACAGTTGCGTCATCAAATCAATCAACAAAAATTTTATTTAAAAAATTAAAATTAAAACTAATAAATGTTTAACGTTCTATAAATAAATTTTTGATAAAGAGAATTTAAATTCAACCTTAATTTCAACTGAAAGTAAATATTAGAATCAAAAAATGATCAGCAAAAATTTTCTCATAACAATTTTGATACATTTTATTATTTTTAATTGAGCTCTTCATTATATTTGTTGTCGCCCGCGGACGCGGGAACGAAAGCTTCCCTAGTTACGTCAGCGACAAACACTTGCAGGTCAGAGAGTCAGCACGCGTGCTGATGAACTACACAAAGGCTCTTCAAACACGTTCTTCGGCGGCTGGCTGAAGGACAGCTACACTAGCCCCAAATTCCTTTGCAACGAAGACATGTTCTCTTTATTTCGGACACCCACAAATTACCTTGAATGGGGACTATTTAGAGCTTCTGAGGAAGGAATTTGCTGTTCTGATTGTTAATTAATTATAAATACCTATTTCAACAGATGAATGTAAGTTAAACAAAATAACCAACATTTGTTTCTTAGAGAGCAGTATATTTTAGTACATCAATATCATTTATTGATGAACAATGAAATAAATTAATGAAATAATTGATAACAATCGTATTGCATAATCTGATTAACAATCTTTGTGAATCTCATTAACCTATCTCTTTTGAAATAGATTATTCCATATAACTTAGATGCTAAAACAAACATAATTCCCTTTCGTACTGGTTTGAAGGTTAGAGGTTGGTGATAGATGGTAGGTTGATAAGGAAATATAGTGATGGGGTGATGAATATGTTTTTAAGGAACGTAAATGATTAAGATTAAGCTGTTTATTTCAGCATTATTTTGATTTCAAACATAAGGCCCATTACATTCTTTAAAAGAACTTGAATCGCCAAAAAGGATTCTTTTGCTGTTCGAAAATTTGAAACGAACGATGCTATACAAATGATCAAAATATTAATTTGAAAATTTACCTGAAAATTGAAAACATATTGAAATTAATCCAAAATGCTAACTCCAGTGAACGAAATAACTGGAGGATTACATACAATACCGTATAGATTAAAAGGTTTCCCAAAGAACTTTTAATAATTCAAAACAAGTTATACAACACAATTTACCCAACATTTCCTTCAAACCACTTACACTTTTCCCTTAGCACGTGTAAAGTGACTGAAGCAGTCTGGAAATCATTTGCAACACCAAACGTAGAGTTCTCATCGACTCGCAATACCTTAGCGTTCCAAAATCTTCCCATTCAAATGAGTTTTCAGTTGTGGAAAAGAAAAATGTCAGTTGGTGACAGATCTCGAATGTATGGAGAGTGTTTTAATGGGGTTAGTACATAATGGTAGATTGCCGTGCAAAGATACCAGTGTTTGTTTTGAGTTTCAACTGGGCAAAGAAAGTTTACTATCTATTTATTTAAAGATACGATTTCTGGAATAAACTTCTAACGAGAAAACTTCGACATATTTTTGCCTCTGCCAATATCCTTACGATTTTTATTTATTTATTTTTCCAAGGATTCCGATTTGGACTTCCATTCATGACTGTCCTTTAAAGCAAGTCCTTTAAGCAGGGGCAAGAGTTGTACTCCTTCAAACAATTTTCTTAAAATGAGACGTCGCTTGGCGTTTTCAACAGACACATGTTTTCTACAGACCGAAAAGGGTTCCTCTCCCGGGGTATGGGAAAAGATTATCATGAGCTCGAATTCTGATGACATGTCATGTTTTATTAGTGCATTCTAGACGTAGCTAACATGTAATTCAATGTTTATCACGTCGTAAGTATAAAATATATAGTGATTAGGTCATTTTGTAATTTTTCGCCATTTTTCAATTTTAGGTCATTTTGGGCCTTCCATTATTTTTCATTTTACGCAATTTTTTCTTTCGTTTTTTTTGTCAGTAATGTTTCTGAATTTACAATGACACCACAAATGTTTATTGTATCATCGTTCATGACAAAATTCACTTTTGGAACTCTTTTTTTCGAACTATCAAATTAAACGGATCTTCGGTAACTTTCGGGACCTTTCAAAACTGACTGGGAAAATCGAACAAAAGGATTACATTTCTCAAAAATAAAGACTTGTATTAAATAAAATTTTTATATAAATACATTTTATTTTAAATTTATTGAATAAAAACATTTCATACATTTTTAAAAATGTAGGTCATTTCAAGGTTTTTAGGTCATGAGAACCGACCTGGTTATCAGTCAACTGGCCGAGGAAAACGTCTGCAAAATATTCCTCGTGAACATGTCCATTATTAAATGTCCACACAATGCAAGGCCCAAAAATGACCAAAAATTTGAAAATGGCAAAAAATTAAAAAATGACCCAATCCATTATCGGACACAATGTTTCGCCAAGTTGTTTGTATGTCCTTTGCAGAAATGTCCGGGACATAAATGTTCGGAAGCATACAATATATATCGAATCAGAGGGAAAGATACGTAAAATGACGTTTCATTGACAAAAACCCTTCAGAATTTTATTAACGTTTAAATTATTACATGTGAGAACAAGTAATTTAATTTTTTTTTCTTCTATCACAGGACCAGCAGCAGCTTCTAGCATGACAGGCAACGTACATATTGATTCATAGGGTGTTGTCCTTGTAATCTTAATATCTGTCATTATTTATTTTGATTTCGCATTTGATTTGTAAATATTTCATATTAGAGATAAATATTAATCTGTCCCATTTGGGAAATTTTGTCATGATTCGTTAGTTTCATGTTGCTAGTTTCTAATCTTTCTAAAAAACTTCAAACTTCTCCTCTTGTACATTCTTTCTTGTTTAACATTGTCACTGTAGAAATTATTAGTGGACTTTATTTGAACATTTTGTCGTTGACATTATGGGTGGACATTTTTGTTGTGGACTTTGTTTAATTGGACATTGTCTTTTTGACTGATTCACCTGAAACCTATGAAACAACTATGAAAGACATTCTCCAAGTTTTTCTCTTCACCAAATCATAACATGAGTCTAAACCAATGATTTTCAGAAACTTTAGGTGAGAATAAGTTTGTAAATCAGGGTGTGAAGGGCTAGTCTAACAATACAAATAATTTCTGTTGTAAGTCGAGTAGTTTAAACCCTTTTTGCAGTCTGTTGGTTTAATGTGGGAAAAGTGAGGATTTGTTTCATTTAAACGAAGTAGCACAATTTGTATCCATTTAATAAGAAGAAAACAAAAACCCTTCTGTTTTATTGGTTAATGGCGATATTCACATAGCTAGTAACTTGTAAGAAAAGTGACAATTTTTGAAAGGGTTCCTGCTTCACGAACAGCACGTTGTGTATGTAAGTGTACTTAATACTCGCATATGAAAATACCACAGTGATCGGAAGGCGGGACATGATGACACCACATTTCAACACGCTGGTTTCCGCGTAACACATAGTTGAAAATTACGTACCTCACGATATACCACGCGAACTCGCATGTGGTTAGCGAAAAACAATATTTGCTCAGTAGTTCGCTGTCTGCCGTTTAAAATAATTGGACAATAAGCAATAATTACAAGCACAATTGGTTTGGCGGCCAGCAACGTGGGAACTATCTTTTTTTCTATGACAACAGCTGGACGGAGAACGTCGGCGCTGGAGGGTGATGCTTGAACTTCGCGGCCAGTGGAGGCATCGAGAAGGAATTTCGAAGGACATTAATTAACATAACTCAGAGTAACCAACAACACCTTTATTGCTGCCTCAATACAACTTTTGAGAGAACATGCTCAAAATGTCCTCCGCATTTATGAGTTTCATAACAAAGAACGCGTGATAATGCTAACACATGTCTTTAATGTTTGTCAGTCAGAGCAAAACAAAGTTTTGTAAATTCAAACGTGTCTTAATTTCTGTACATATTTCTTTCTGTTTTCATCACCCCTGCAGTTCTGTAAACACATTTTAATAGCGTTTCCATCATAATGTATTTTTAGTAGATATATAGTTTTTTTACGCAGCGTGAAACGCTTTGCAAATATGGTATTAACCCACTGTTGAGCCTCTGCGCTTGCACCACGTTACGCTAATGTGGCGAAACGTTCCCCATAATTTGAGAATGTAATCTGTGACTTACGCCGAACACTAGGGGCCGTATTTGTGAAGCTCTGCCAGCAGAGCTTCTTGGACCTGCCATCTGGGGGCTTGCTAGGAGGACAGGGGCGACTGGAATTGGCTGGGGCCGTTCATAAATCGCAAAACCGAACACTGGCAGCCTTCTAGGCCCGGCAGGCCCCTGGATGAGGTTTATAAATGGCCCCAGATCAGTTACCTGATCTTGCTATGTGGAATTTGTTATCATTTGTGTACTGCTAACTGTATTCCTAGATGCAACATTGTGCTGGGGCTAATCTGGAATATATAGTATTATTATATATCGCACGCAATTGGTCTCGTGGTTTGAATAACAAGCTATGCAGCAAAAACTCCATTCTAAAATCTTTATTTTGTATTGATGAAATGGGGTGCTGCACTATATTACCGCTCCCTTTAATGCTTCAACATGACGAAAACCGGAACAGTACCTAACAACCGAGCAACGGACTGCGCGCCATCTTTTCTTTTTCTTTGTCCTATACTGCCACTTTCACACACTTTTATATACTATACATCCAATTTTATAGAGCTTGTCTCGGTAGGCCCGCTGGAGAGAAATACCTGACAAAGGAAATCCACTGCACGCTAACGTATACGTCGGCACCACATCTCACCATCCACAAGGAAAGGAACACAGTCAACTCCCGCAATATAACATTCACTACACTAACACGACTAATTTCCGTAGGAGTTGACGTGGGTGGGAACACGAAATTATCAACCAATCAGCTGTCAATTCACCTCTGAAAGTTTCGCCACATCCCTATATTTCGACTTATTCATAGAGACCGTTGACGTTGAATCAGCTGTTACGATGTCATCCAATCAGGGGCTTAAATGCCACTAATAATAATAATAATAATAATAATAATAATAATAATAATAATAATAATAATGTCTTTATTAATGGCGAGGCTCAGGCCATCTTTCCCCTAACCACTGAGTCTACATTGATACAGGGTAGTAACATATAAGAGGGGAGGGAAATCTGTACATTTACGTCTGGGAGTGCAAAACTAGGAACCATCCCGGCATACGTCTTAAGCGATTGAGTAAACCCAGAAAACCTCAATCAGGATGGCGGCTTAGGGCCGAACAGCATTAATGTATAGAAGTAGAAGAGAAGAGAAAAACGAGAGAAGGGGAAATTATAAATGAAAATGAAGCAGAAAATACGAACGAGAAAAATGAAAGCAGAGAGACTAAAGGGGACAAACTGTACATTTATGACTGGAGTGCAAAGCAAGGGACCATCCCGGCGTACGCCTTAAGCAATTGAGTAAACCCAGAAAAACTCAATCAGGATGGCGATTATGCCCGAACTAATGTAGTGACATTTAAGCTCCTGCATGACACCGTAACAGCTGATTTACGTCAACGGACTCGTTTAAATGGAAGTACGCGCGCGAGTGGGGCCGCGCTTGGCCGTGGGCGGCGTCTTGGGCATCGCGGCGTCGCGTCGCGTCGCGTCGCGTCGGCGTCAGCGGCGGCGGTGGCAGCGCCGCCGGACGCGCGCCGTTTATCCGTCGTCGCCGGGCGCAGCCAGGAGCTCGGGCGGCGGCGGCGCGGCCCCGGCCGCAGCCTCCGGCGACGACAGTTGTACGGCCCCGCCCCCTCGCCCCGCGGGCCCCTTGGATGCGCCGCGCCGCGCGCGCGAGGTGCCATGCGAGCGAACGAAGCCCGGTCGTTCAACTTGCTCGAAGCAAAAGGCGCGCGGAACGCTTGCCGAAAGCGTACGCTACAGTAGAGTAACCTAGTTGCGGAGCGCGCCGAATCGACGGCAGGCGGGAAGGGAGCGATGCCCGGATGTCTCCCCGTTCTGGATATGCTTGATATTCTCTGTTTGATTTTTTCGTGTTTCCGGGCGCGTCAACTACTTCGGTCATTAGTCCCGTTAGTGTAGTTTTCTCGGGAGATGGCGGTGATCTTCCCCGCTGGATGGCGAGACCCGGCGCCGACCTACCGTCGGCTGGTGGTTTCCCTAACAGGACTCTCCACCAACGGGGCACCGCCCCAGCAGGACAACACTAAGCCCCGACCGGTCTCCCGGAATATGTGGAGTGTAGTGCGTTGTGTACGTGTAAGTAAGGGGAGGGATAGGACAAGGAAGAGGAATGACAGATCGCGCGCGGTCCGTGGCCCGTTTTGTAGGGTACTGCTCCGGCATTCACCTGGTGTTGATCGGAGAAACCACGGAAAATACCGATCAGAGCAGCCGGCGCTAGAATTCTCCTCCAGACAGCGACTGAATTCGACCCAGATGAAAAGCTAGTGTCGAAAATCCTGCCGCCGTCAGGACTCGAACCTAGGACCTCCCGGTCAGAAGCGCTGCAGTGACATCAGTTGATGCACTGAGTACCGCTACCGGGTTTTATGTTCCCCGTGGAAGATAATTTCTCCTGCCAGGAATACAGGTGATCAATTCGTACTTTTAAATGTTTGAAATAAGGAATTAAAATCAAAGAAATTAGACAGAACTACCCTAAGAACATCCTTAGTATTCAGTCTGTTGCAAAAAGGGCTTTGTTTTATTTCACTCCTACGCCTCCCTCTGAGTTTGGACGCCCCTCCCTCTGCCCCATTTAATATGCATAGCTCGCACAACAGTCCGTCATGAATTAAGGCATTAAAGAGATTATTGGAGTATATTAACATTTTTGAGTTGATTAGTGGTTACTAACTCATACATTTTGCAACAGTACCGTACATCTCAAACTTCCTTAGGTGTGCGGAATTTGCAGAATAATGGAATGCGCTGCTGTATGTAGGGACTCTAGTTTGCAGATGAATAACATGAAAACAACTTTTCACTGTGCATGCTCAAATTTTAATTAGCTGTTATGCCCTCTCCATAAATATCGACTACTTTCGGGTAACCAGCTTTAACCACCCCAGCATCGTACAACGTTTTGTTCTGCACATCTGGTATCATTGTCAGTTGACGCTTAAAAGTATGATTAGTCATTGACATACGGTGCCAAACTCATCAGTTGGTAACCGTTGACCGTTGCGTAGCGCTGTTAGCTTTGTCCGGTCCACCCCCCTAATTACTCGGGCGGGTGGGGAGCGAAACACAAAAAGTTTGCGGATGCGTCCCCTTATCCTTCAAAAGTAACCCTCGCCGTCAATTTTCTTTACTGTGCGGCCATCTATAGAAGATGATTTACAAAGAGTATTACGAACTCAGGACATGGAAGGACTTATAGGTGATCACTAGGGGCGGAATTTATGACCTAAAACATCGCCAAAATGATCAACAGAATGCTCCTAAAAGTCTTTTAAAATGCCCTAAAACCAAAGAAGAATGACGTAAAACTCCTATCAAAACCAGTTTGGATAAACAACTCAAGCTGTTAGATATGTCACTGATGTAATTGAGGCTCCTTCCATTCTTTCGAGTGAACTCAGCTTGCAAACTTTTGTTTCAACTGTTTTTACCAGTTTTTTAAAAATGCGTCATTTCTTTTGTGATAACATAAATGAATTTCTATACCAAACGGCATTGTTCTAAAGTAAAAAGAAAAAATGACACTTCATTAAAATCCGCCTTTTAAAGTAATCCTTTTGCCATGTGTACATGCAGTGCTGAAACTCATTCAAACGAAATAACACAACTATCTTTATTGGCAACTCGCTCATGATTGGTATCAATGGACACTCGGGGAACGACCTGCCCTCTGGCATTACCGTTTCCTAGGCAGTTGCTCACCCTTGAGATTTGCCAAGCAAATGGATTTGTGTATAAATGCATATTTTAACGGAACAATTTGTAATCTAGTTTCTTAGTTTGCATGACATTCTGAATGAATTAAAATCATTTGTATTTTACATATTTTTGGCTAATTACACATTTGCCACATTGCCACATATTTCTTACATATTCCATTACGTTTTACCATAGTTACATGACGAAATGGAATATTTCAGATCGAGTTAGCAAATAAATGTTCTTTAATCGTCTCTCTGTATAAAAAGCAAGTAATACTGTGCTTTTATTATCCCCAGCCCCTGCCCGTGAACTCTCAAACTTGCTCCCTACTTCGCGGAAACTGCGTACTTGGAATCAAAGATGAACAAATAATTGCAGAAGCAAAAGTATCGTTATCAAGTGATTGCTAATATTTCATAGAATCCATTGTTAACTCAACTGAATGGGACAAACCTTTTGTAACAAGTGAGTGTCAAATCACGCTTTCTGCATTTCGCCGACAAATCCCTTCTGCAAGGGATGCAAACTTCAGAAACGTGACATGAAATCCCTACCTCTGGGGCTTTGAGAATACGCATTTGAAACATAATACTATCAACAGGCTTGTGTGACTCTTTTTTTCCATAAATGATAAATGATAATGAGGATTCAATAGGATAGGAAGGGAATAATTAGACATAATGATGGAGGATTCATAATGAAGGTGAATTATATTGAATGACGGTTGGGTAATGGTTGATAGATTCCTGAAATTATTCTGTCCAACATTTCGACGTGCAGTTCTGAAAATAGATTACGAAAATATGACAGGCGCTATTGTATTGGCTCAGAATTTGAAAATGACGCGATAATTGAAGATGAATTTTAAGTGCATGCGTTCCTCGAGAAAGAACATGGAAACGAGATGGAGAAGGAAGAATCGCATGCAAAAAGAAAAATCATCGTTCTTGGGATTTATCGAGGGAAAACTATTGAAAACTGCCGCAGACCTTTACAATTCCGTTCTTTCTGTCGAAAGTAGGTAGAATGAGAAGTGGTAACGATATTCTCAGAGCACTGAAACGCATATAATTTTCTTTTTCCTTGTGTCTCATTTGTGTTTCTACGAAGCATTTGATACGTTGTGAAATTAATTTTATTATATTTTGAATTAATAATCATTTACATTGTAAATGAAAAAATTCAATCCCTTGTTATATTTTTAGTAATAATGAAACATGATATTTGAAAATAAAAAATATCATTACCATGCCTAGGCTTCTAATATACTATGTTAAACCCTGCCAATACACTGCATTGCAAAAAAGCTGGTCTTTCTTTTAGCTTCTCACTCCATTTAAAGGACACTTTTTTTGAAGGCGGGAAAAATTATATCTTAGAAGACCCTTTACATCGACCCAACTGGAAACTAATTACCTCCCAATATCTTGTCCATGTTAGTAATGACTGCCAGTTGGTAATAATTAAAAGATCAGTTTAATGTTTATCATCTCCATTTGTTTTTCCAAAATCGGTTCCAACTAGTTTTCAGGACATTTTCAAGTTCTTACGTTATATGCAATATCCTCAACTTAGATTTTTAAATTTTTTACTTTAAAAACAAATTATGCATCTGGGACCACTCTTGATTTTTCTCTTCTGTTGGTTAAAGGGTAGAGTGCATAAGCAGCAAGTTATAACAATCAAACACCTGTTTTGTTGCTTAGATAACAAAAGGCCTCACGATATAAATTCATGATCATTGAATTAAATAGATCTTTAGTTGTATTCACAGAAGCCATCAACCCCGGATACCAAAAGTCGTCTTTTCTTCGCAAAATTTTTTACGTACGTCATAAAATTCTTTATGGAATCTACATTATTTTGTCGCGTTAATTTTGAAACCTGTCATTTTTTTACTTTAGGAATCGGGGTTTATCGTACACAGAGGGTCCGCAACAAAATATTTCCTAAGATTCCCTAAACCTTAGGCTGCTCTGAAGTGAGAAGCGAAAACACTCCTGTGCGTCACCAGATCTTCCCTTTAACGCTCCCAAACCAGTGTTGCCAGATCAAGATTTTTAGTTGAATTTTTCAGAAGTTAAAAACAAAGATGCGAAAAAAATCAAAATAAACCCCAACTGTGAGGATATTTAGTTGGGAAACGTTTATTTTTATATCTGAGCTCCTTAAAGCACAAGTAACTCAAATTTGTCTTGTTCCGAGAAGTAGTTAAGGTTTTAGTAAAATGTTTTACTCCGGTTGTAGAAAATACAGCAGTTTATTATTTTATATTTTACTTTATTCCAGTTTTTTAAATTATATTATTTTTAATTGTATTATATATTATTTTATTTTTATTTTATATTAGTTTCTTTTATTTATTTTATATTTCTCTATTTTATATCATTTGTCATTTTTAGAAAGATTTGTTTTAACTCATTTTGAATACAATGATTAATTTTGAACTATAATACAACAACAAAATAAGAACAAAACAACAAAATAAGTTTTGGGAATAACATAAGAACATGGCTGTTCTCAAATTGAAAATAACCTGCATTATTTCCCATGTTCCAACATTTTTGTGCCTCATCAGTCATCATTAACATTAATATTGCCATTTTCATTCAGTGAGCGTCAACACAATCAGAACTAAGAAGACACTTCAAGAAGCGGCGAGAAATAGGCGAGAGAGAGAGGGTAAACGGTGTATAACATCTTTTTTCTCTTTTGTAACGGGCTCTGGTCCTCTGAACAGCTTTGTCTGAGATAGCAAGAGAAACTGGACGTCCTTCTTGGATCCCGACTTCAAGGACAACTTGGGGAATGGCACATGCGCAGAACTTATTTAAAATAAAATGTGAATGGATCACGCTTTTGTTACTGATTTAATATTCACAGCGAACTGAGAAAACAAATCAGTTGCAAGTAGAATGGTGCAACTCGCAACTGCATCGCGTTGGCTGTCCAGAAGAATCGCTCCATTGACTTATTAACCGTGTTTTACCGATTCTCGAATGTTTCACAAGAAGGGAATTCAATTTGAGTTAACCGATACATTTATTACCATTAATATCGACGTATTTATATGAATGTATCGATTATCTTATACATCTTATTCATTAATATTTCATATTTTAATTCATATTTTTATAATACAACTCAAAGTAATTTGGAAAAAGAGCCCGAGAAGAAACCACAGTTTAAACTACGCCGTGGGTAGAGTAGGAATCACGTTACTGAGCTAGGATTGTTTTGGAAGGTTTTTTATTTTGACTACTTTTCATACATAAGCTTCCTATTTCTGTTTGTAGCGTTTTACTTTGTTTTGATCTTTTTGTTCCCCTTTAGTCTTTATTTTCCTTTTTTCACCTGACACCAATCTATTTTAATAAAAATTAATACCTTTCTGCCTCCCTAATTTGGGAAAAATAAATGCCTGAATTTCGGGATAATCAATGGCATCATCACTCAGAGATACAAAAGTAACCGACTGGCTCCTGCGCTACAATACGGGTGCGACATCGACAACAAAACACCGATGCTTTTAACCATCGATGTTTGTACAATAATTTTAGTAGTTTCTAAGATCAGTTTTCTCATCAGGGAAGGGGACGATTTCATGCCACGGTGGTCGTGTATATTAATTTACGGTTTACTAGTTCATTGCTGTGAGTTTACGGACCTGAAACAAAACACTTAATGGTATTGTTAATACCCTTGCGGGCTTTTCAAATTCGTTATGCCCTCTCGTCTTTTGAATACTTTATGACCCGATCTGATACCAACACAACACATACAACATTTTATGAATTCGCTTTATTAAAGTTAAGAACAAGCAAATACAATAAATTAAAAAGTACAATGACAAATAAGTAAAATAACTCATTATAAATATTATTTTGCTTAATTGATATGAAAATAGCAATTTCGGATGTTCCGTAATTTATAATTGCCAACAGTCACTCATATTTCACTGTGACGTGTCACCTTTTTAGACATGCTTCTTGAGTAGCAGTACTACTCATAGTAATAAGATATATAAGACACATTTGCTAACATCCTGAAATGTAATTTTTGATATTATGAAATATTCTAAATAACTTTTGGCAATAGAGCAAGTAACCTAAGGTACAGTTTTATCAGCGCAATTCACTGTTATAAAACTCTCAAATACACCATAAACAATTTCATATTTCTCGAGATTTTCCAGGAAAGCACTGTCAGTAGCTTCGTTAGCTTTTGCGAGAATTTCCGCAGAACTTACAATATCCTTTCATTTTGTGCAGAAAAATCAGACCAACAACGATTATGCAATAGTAATTAGAAACACACTGTTTTGTTTATTAGACGTCATATTGACAAATACCTATTACAATGCGCCTTTCCACTTTAGATCAAAAAATATTAAATTTTCAATTCTCATTTTATTCAGAAATGAACTAGTAAACCATAGGTTTTTTACCATAGCGTTATTAGATGTTTTGCTCTCAAGTGACTCAACACACTTTTACCTCAGGCCAGGGCCTCGGGTTTTGAAAGTATCCCTCAGGGCAAAATGTGTATAACACTAGATATATAAATAACTATTACATTTGAAGTTGTAATGACAATATAAAGTCAAAAAGAATTGCAGAACAACTAGCAAAACATTTATTTTTATAGCATAATGTGACCATCCGTTTCCCGAGGTCTCGAAACGGAGCACATCAATATTCAGAATAAGATGAGCTGTTTGAACGCGCGCCAACGCACTCATGAATACAATTGAAAATGAAAACTAGAACTATATCCGTAAGGGAGCGTCTCAGTAGAGTATACGACACCGAGTCAGGAGAAAGCTTTCTTTTCTGGAAGTAACAGTGGAGTGAGGATACCGATCACGAGAAGAGCGGCCCTTCGTACCACGGACTTCAGGACTGCATCTACGATAAAAACTCTTCAAGACATTCGAGAAGTAATTATCATATTACAAGGCATTAAAACAATTCATCAGGAAAAGGATGAAAGTATAAGTGACGCATTTAAAATCTTTGTAAGAGAGAGAAGTGTGAATAGCATGAAACTAACAGGGCCATTCATTTCTTTTCTTTGCAGTTTTTATTTTATATTTATTCTTCTTATACGATAGACTCAGTTTGTCGTATTGTAGATTCTTAAATATGGAATTAAAAGCTAGTTACATTCTATAAAAGAATGCGAAAGAGTAGCAACGGAAAACGAGACGGAGGCCACATCGTGAGTTGAACAGCGGTTCTGCAGAGGGGCAGCTTTGCTCTGACCGAGCTGCAAGGACAAGGACACCGAGCGACTGGAGAAGAGTCGACGCCGTAGATTTCTCTACGCCGTGAAAGACACGGTAGGTCGTGCCAGCGAACAATTTGTAGATAACCAGAAGGAATAATTTATTTACGGAAAGAAAGTATTGATACAGGTTTACTTTATACCGATATTCTGCCAAACAATAGAATCAATCTTTTCTTTCAAGAAAAAGCTTGGCTAATTGTAAAGAGTTGCAACTAGGAATTACGACTGGAATGATTAGTCAAAGTTTATTATTCTTTAGAAATTGATTTAAATGAAGAAAACAGTGTAGTTAATTGTGCAGTGTAAGTTGTTTTCTTTTTCAGCAAGACAAAATTCTTGTATATGTAAAGTGTTTTATGTTGTTCATTGACTGTAATAGCAATTTAATTAGAATATACTTAGTAAATGGAAAGTGATTTGACTTGAGTTTCTGTAATCATTCAATCCACAACGGCCCATGACCCTGATCCCCGCTAATTCTAATTGTATTTTTATTTTGCGCCACCTTGAAACCCATTCTGAGCTAATACGGCGGAGGGTGGGTCATAACTAGCGCCCATAAGCGGGGGCTCGATTATTGGATGCATTGCAAAACTCGATTTGAAAAAACTGAGACAAAATTTGGTGGAACCAAAATTACTAGTACAATTGAATCACAGTTCACTAAAATTTCTGTTGAGTTGCGAATACAAGTGTGTTGAGTAAAGTGTATGTTATTTCAGAAAGTGGTTTTTTCGAAAGGATATTTATTATATGAGAGTTTTATCAGTTTCAAATTGTGTCTGGTATTTCTGTGTAGAAATATTTTGTAAGAAAGGTGTATGGTGTCTGGAAAAGAATTGATTGATTCTAGGCGGTTAATAGATTCAAAATGGCAGATAAGTATGACGTGGCTAGGAATTTACCTGCAAGTGGAAGGAACTACAGAGGAATCAGATAGCGATAGGAGCTGGGGACTAAGCGCAGGTACGATGATCGGGAGGAAACGACAGAAGTAGAACTAGGAACGGCAAGGAGAAACTAGCGAGACGTCGCCGACAGAATCACAATAACGCCAACTTTGAGATCAGGATGAGGAAGAACAGAAACCTCGAGAGGCTAATTCAATGATGCAACAGTTAATAGGTCAATTTATGCAACAATTAGATGTGAAGGGTTAGTCATGCAGGATACCTGGAAAAACAGAGGAAACCATAAAAAATTAGGGGTTACTTTGGAAACTAAACTAGAGGAGAACAAGGCTGCTGAAACCAAATTAGAGGAAAATAACTCGGCAATAAGTGCATTAGGAAACAAAATTCACGGAATTCGACACAAATTAGAAAATAATAGGAAGTTAGAAGAAAATTTAGCACAGTTTACTGAATTAGCGGAGCAGTGGAAGGTCGAATTTAAGAGCGAGGTTCAACAGAATTAGCACAGGAACAGAACTTGGAAAAATTCACGGAGCTAGGACTGAATTAGAAGAAAGGAGTTGATCAAGTAACGAAAGAATTTGAAACTAGGATCAGCACAATCGGATCTTATAACCGCCGTATCCGACAGGCAGATTGAGGTAGAACAAGAGGTAAAGTTCCAGAAATTAGTTACTGAACAAGTTCCAGGTTCAAGCTAATAAATTAGATAGTGGAATAAAACTCTTTCTGAACAGGATGGCGTTCTACAACATCAAATTAATGCATATAGAATATGAAGTAGTAGAACTGAAAAATCAATTAAGAAAATTTACCATCGAGTGGAGAGTATTCAGCCCACGTATGTTTCATTACCGTGTACTCTAATTTCAGTGCAGCGGAGATGAAAATCCATGTGTATTTATGAAGAGGTAGATAATTTCTTTTCTTTAAATTGTATTTCGGACAGTAAAGAAAACTCAGATCGTTTATCCAGATGTTGCAGGGTAATGCACGAATCTGGGCAGATAGTTTAGAGAGTTTCCCAAAACTATGGCCGAACTGCAAAGAAAAATTTTATTCGAGATATTGGAATAACGAAACTCAAATCAATTTAAAGTTAACGTAATGTATGGTACGTGGAAGAGAAGGTACACGATGTCCATGCAGGAATATGCAACGGAGAAATTAGCTTGTTTCAAATTATGCCTCCACGACGATACCGGATGAAGAAATTGTCTGTTTATTAATACGTCATTTTCCTTCCTCGACGCAGAATTTGCTTAAAAATCTCTTTGTATCCACTGAAAAAATTAATAACGCAGCTAAGTTGTATGATGCCACTTTCGTGTATAATGAAAGGTTACAAGCAAGAGGCAAATGCTAATGGACCGGTAAATGGTCAAGATAGCAGGCAGCAACAACATAATGTAAGCAAACCAGAAACAGGAGAAACTTACAAACCAGAAACGTACAAGAAAAACAAACTTATGCTAGACAAGACAGGACCTCGTCTAGGAGATGAAATGAAAAATTCTATTGATAGAGAGTTTTCCAACCAATACAGGACCAAGTACATCTCGCGGACATGAGTCGGAAAATTAGAAAGGTTTGTTTCGACACGCCATCCCGCCGCAAACCAAATAGAACAATCTAGTGAAGAAGAGGTGGCGATATTATCAATCGAATTAATCTCATTTGATGATGAACCGTGGAACGAAGAAGAACAAATGCAGATCGGATCCAGGAAACGGTCAGAATTAAAGTTAAATGTGAGGTGTTGATACTTTGGTATTAGTAGACACAGGTTGTGCAACTTCCGTCATAGCTGAAGTTTGTTGCATGAATTAAAGAACAAAGAGGTGGAAATTACCTACATTTGCCGCTCGTGAAATCTTTTATGATAGGTGCAGATCGGAAAATCAAGGCAATAACAAGACAAGTTTATTTGGAAATAGAGATAGGCAGAATAAGTATCAAGTTGTGTGTCTTGTAGCGTCAGAACTTTTATATCCCTCATACTGGAGTCGATTTCATGAAACAACACGGGTTGTTATCAACTTAGAGAACAATACTTTAACTTTGAAACAGATAATCAACCCAGGATCTCGAATTTGATTCGTTCACATGGAATTATTGGGAGGCTAATTGTTTGGAGGAAGAAGATGTGAAACCTACAAATTCGTTCGAGTGTGCAGAGAAACGATAATCTCAATGCATATCAGAAAAAACAGTTAGCTGAGAGTATTACTTAGGAATCCAAAGATGTTTGCAAAAACAAAATCCAATAAAGATTTTCAATTCGAAATAAATTAACAGATAAAACACCATTCACGGGTTACCAATATGTCATTCCAGAAAAACATAGGAGGGTGGATAAGCTCACATTGCTACCATGGTCAAGATGATATCATTATGAAGTCCAAAACCTCTTATCTAAATCCGATAGTGCTCGTAGAAAAGAGTAATGGGAAGAATGAGTTGTGTTTAGATGCAAGACGATTGAATCAAGTTACCCTACCATTAGAGACAGACGATTGCGTGTAGAAATTTAACTAATCGGTATCGGCATCAAGTGGTTGAGTTCAGCCGACTTCACTGCATCGTATTGGCAGATAGCGATAGCACCTGAATATGAACAATATACAGGATTTATTCACCGGGAATTTCGTATGTTTTCAAAGAATACCATTTGGACTCAAGAACAGTGCATCTGCTCTTGTGCAATGTTTAGACAATATCATTGACAGAGAGATGTCTAGCGATGCTTTTATCTATATTGATGACGTGCTCGTGTATTCGAAGACATTTGAAGAACACATGAACAAGCTAGATATTTGTTGAAACGTCTAGTGAAATAATTTACAACTGAATTTGGAGGAAAATGTTTGCACTAAACAAGTTAAGTTCTAGATTTATGATGTGATGATTAGTCAAAATGGATATGGAAAAGATGCGAGATAGATAAATTACCGCCAAAAACACAGGAAACAACTTAAGAAGTTTGATGAGTTGCGTCAATTATTACATGAATTTATTCCTAATTTCGCCATGCATTGAAATATTTCTTCCGTTGCTGCGAAGCACACTAGATGGAAATGGACAGAACAACGTAAAATAGCTTTCCAACAATTTAAAAGCAATGTTCCATGGAGTCGTGTATGATAGCTTATCCAGATTTCACTAAGCCATTCATATTGCAGATAGACAGTAGCAATCTTGGAATGGGTATGATATTTCAAGAAATTGATAACCAAGAAGATTATAGCAATTGTGGTCGTATTTTGAAAAGACCCGAAACTCGTTCACACGGCGACAGAAAGGAGGCTAATGCTATTGTTTGGTCAATACACCGATTAGAATACCTTGTGGGAAGATCATTCATTATTAGAACAGATCATAAAGCTTTAGTTTTTTCTAAAAGATGTCACCCGAATAACGATCGTCTACTAGGTGGATAATTTAGTTACAACAATTCTCTTTTAAGGTGGAGTACTGCCCAGAGCAGATGTAATTTGTTGCCCGATTTACTTAGTAGAAATGTCACTACAAAGTACAATCAATGCCCAACATTTGTTCCAGCTACCAATTCATTTGAATGTAATGAGTATGCCAGGCCTAACTTGGGAAAACATTGCAGATTTCAAAAGTCTGATGCCACGATGGAAAAGTTAAAAAGGTTGTTGAGAGGAACTCGGACCTACTGATCCAGATGTAAGACGGTGGACGGCCGACCCGTTGAAATGGAAATTGGTAGATCAAGTTTTGCTCCTTAGAGTCTTAACATCCATTACTTTATCGAGTTTGGATACCGCAAGCGTTAACAACCGGCATCATCTGACTGAGTGCATACATCTTTAACAGCTCATTTGGGGCCGAAGAAAGTAAACCAAGCAATTAAGAAGTTTGTCATTGGAAAGGGAGGAAGAAACAGGTTGACGACGGATTGCCAAATGTAGTGTGTCAGAAAACTAAATTACCTAATCGACATTACTCGAACAATGCATGCTATAATACCTTCAAAGAAAATGAGCTAGTTGCCGCAGACTTATATGGTCCTTTGCCAAGGCCAAATATGGATATAAACATATTTTGGTATGCATCGATGTGTTTTCTAAGTTGACCCAAGTGTACCCTGTGAGATAGAGCAGACACTAAGAGTGCCCTGCCAGCAATAAGTTTTTTCAATTTGCTGGTCCATATGCCAAAGTGCTGACAGATCATGGTGCCCCAGTTCACTGAGTAGATCCTGGTTACAGGCCATGCAACATATGGATGTCAAACATATATGTTCCAGCATTAGACACCTGATCAAACCCTTCGAAAGAGTAATGAAAGAATTGTCATAGGCTATTCCAGAGTCTACGTGTCGAGGCAACATAACAGTGGTCACTGCTAATTCCACACATTAACAAATGGATTGAATCAAATCTACCATGATTCATTGAATGACCCCATTTGAAGCCATTTCAAAAACTAAACAGAGCATCCATTGCAAACCATTATGAAACCAGAATTAGAACAACAAAATCTAACCAAGGAATTTTTGGTATGACTGTTGATTCGCTCAACGGCTCGGTTCCTCAACAACGTTCGCAGAACGGTTGTTGGGGAGACCCTGTTGGTAGCCATGTGGATCTCCTGGGCAGTCAGTTGCTCTACAGTCTCATTGAAATAATTCAAAGCGTTGTCATTGCCAACAATATTGTTTACTTTAAGAAGAGCAGCTTTCTATCATTATCGAATCATCAGTTTTCTGATACAACAAAATAGTTTCTTGTATCAGAAACTGATGATCATAACTAAACCATCAAAGAGCAGCTTTCGATCACCATCGTCGAATCATCAGTTTTCTGATACAAGTAAATAGTTTCTTGTATCAAAAAGCGATATGATACTAAGCCATCAGCTGCTCTACCTAAACAATGTTGTTTGAATTATTTCAATGCCAACGACAATTCACCGCTGAACCAATATTCTACAGTTTCATGTCTATCCGCTCGTATATAATATAACATAATATTGTGACCATCCGTTTGCCGAGTCTCAGAAAGGGCATCAATATTCAAGAATAAGATGAGCTGTTTGAACGCGCGCCAACGCGCATGAATACAATCGAAAATGAAAACTACGAACTATACCCGTAAGGAGCGTCTCAGTAGGTAGCGACACCGAGAAGTCGGGAGAAAGAAAGCTTTCTTTTCTGAAGTAACAGCTGGAGAGTGAGGACCTACCGATCACGAGAAGCGGCACCGCGTACTACTACGGACTTCAGGACTGCATCTACGATAAAAACTCTTCAAGACATTCGAGAAGTAATTATCATATTACAAGGCATTAAAACAATTCATCAGGAAAGGATGAAATATAGTGATGCATTTAAAATCTTTGTAAGAGAGGAGTGTGAATAGCATGAAACTAGAGGCCATTCATTTCTTTTCTTTGCAGTTTTCTTATTTTATATTTACTCTTCTTATACGATAGACTCAGTTGTCGTATTGTAGATTCTTTTAAATATGGAATTAAAGCTAGTTACATTCTATAAAGAATACGAAAGAGTATCAGGAGAAGAACGGAGAGCCCATCTTTGAGTTGAACAACGGTTCTGCAGAGGGCGGCTTTGCTCCCGACCGAGCTGCAAGGACAAGGACACCGAGCGACTGGAAGCGTCGACGCCGTAGATTTCTCTACGCCGTGAAAAGACACAGTAAGTCGTGCCAACTTAAACAATTTGTAGATATTAGAAGGAATAATTTGTTTCGGAAAAGAAAGTATTAGTACAGGTTCTTTATACCGATATTCTGGAAAAAATGAATCAATCTTTTCTTTCAAGAAAAACTTAGCTAATTGTAAAAGTTGCAACTAGAGAATTTACACTGGAATGATTAGTCAAAGTTTTAAGTATTCTTTGAAATTGATTTAAATGAGAGAAAGAAACAGTGTAGTTAATTATTGAGAGTGTAAGTTGTTTTTTTTTTCAGTAAGACAAAATTCTTATATATGTAAAGTGTTTTATGTTCATTGACTGTAATAATTTAATTAGAATATACTTAAGTAAGTGGAAAGTGATTTGACTTAGTTTCTGTTAAATGCATTCAATCCACAACAGCCCCATGACCCTGATCCCTATTCTAATTGTATTTTTATTTTGCGCCCACCTTGAAAACCCATTCTGAGCTAGCCGGCGGAGGGTGGGTCGCAACTGCGCCCATAGCGGGCTCGATTGTGGATGCATTTCCCAAAACTCGATTTGAAAAAACTGAGAAAAAAATTTTGGGGTGGAACCAAAATTACTATACAATTGAATCACAGTTCACTAAAATTTCTACCAGGTTGCAGAATACAAGTGTGTTGAGAAAAAGTATGTTTTTTCAGGAGTAGTTTTTTCGAAAGGATATTTATTATATGAGAGTTTTATCAGTTTCAAATTGTGTCTTGTTTTCTGTGTGAAATTTTTTTGTGAAAGGTGTATAGTGTCTGGGAAAGAATTGATTGATTCTGGGCAGTTAATAGATTCAAATGGCAGATAAGTATAACGTGGCTAGGAATTTACCTACCTAGAAGGAACTCGGGGAATCAGATAGTGATAGGAAACTGGGGAAAAGCACCGGTACGATGATCGGGAGGAAACGACAGGAGTAGAACTAGGAGCGGCAGGAGAAACTGGCGAGACGTCGCCGACAGAATCACAGCCAACGCCAACACGAGATCAGGATGAGGAAGACAAACCTCGAGAGGGCTAATTCAATGATGCAACAGTTATAGGTCAATTTATGCAGCAATTAGATGTGAGGTTAGTCATGCAGGAGGAAAAAACGGGAGAACCAAAAAAATTAGATTGCTTTGGAAACTAAACTGGGGAGAACAAAGTTGCTTTGGAAACTAAACTAGAGAGAATAACTCGGCAATAAATATTTTGGGAAACCAAATTAAGGAGAATAACTCGGCAATAAATTGCATTGGAAACAAAATTCACGGAATTCGACACGAAATTGAAAATAATAGAAAGTTAGAAGAAAATTTAAGCACAGTTTACTGAATTAGCGGGCAGTGGAAGGTCAGATTTAAGGCGAGTTCAGCAAATTAGCACAGGAACATGAGAACTTAGAAAAAATTCACGGGCTGGGACTTGAATTAGAAGAAAAGGTTGATCAAGTAACGAAAGAATTTGAAACAGGATCGAAGCACAATCGGATCTTATAACCGCCGTATCAACAGGCAGATTGAGGTAGAGCAAAGGAGTAGAAAAGTTCAGAAATTGAGTTACTGAACAAGTTCAGGTTCAAGCTAATAAATTAGATAGTGGAATAAAGGCTCTTTCTGAACAGGATGGCGTTCTACAACATCAAATTGTGCATATAAGAATGAAGTAATAGAACTGAAAAATCAATTAGAAATTTACCATCAGTGGAGAGTGATTTCAGCCACGTATGTTTCATTACACAGTATACCCCTAATTTCAGTGCAGCGGAGATGAAAATCCATGTATTTATGAAAGAGGTAGATAATTTCTTTTCTTTAATTGTTTTTCCGGACAGTAGAAAACTCAGATCGTTTATCAGATGTTGCGGGTAATGCACGAGATCTGGGCAGATGGTTAGGAGAGTTTCCCAAAACTATGGCCGAACTCAAAAAAAATTTTATTCGAGATATTGGAAAAAGCAAACTCAAATCAATTTTAAAGTTAACATAATGTATGGTACGTGGAAGAAAGTGCGATGTCCATGCAGGAATATACAACGGAGAAATTAGCTTGTTTCAAATTATGTACTCCGACGATACCGGATGAAGAAATTGTCTGTTTATTAAGCCGTCATTTTCCTTCCTCGACCCAAATTTGCTTAAAATCTCTTACCAATGTCACTGAAAAATTAATAAGCAGCTAGGATTGTAGATGCCCACTTTCGTGTATAATGAAAGGTTACAGAAAGAAAAGGGCAAATGCTAATGGACCGGTAAATAGGTCAAGATAGCGAGCAGCAACAACATAATGTAAGCAAACCGAAACAGGAGAAACTTACAAGACCAGAAACATTACCAAGAAAAACAAACATGCTGGACAAGACAGGACCTCGTCTAGGGATGAAATAGAAAAATTCTATTGATAGAGGAGTTTTTCCAACCCAGAAATACAGGACCAAGTACATCTCGCGGACATGAGTCGGAAAATTAGAAAGGTTTGTTTCGACCGCCATCCGCCAAACCAAATAGAACAATCTAGTGAAGAAAAAGGTGGCGATATTATCAATCGAATTAATCTCATTTGATGATGAACTGTGCAACGATAATCTCAATGCATATCAGAAAAAACAGTTAACTGAAGTATTACTTAGGAATCAAAGGTGTTTTTCAAAAACAGAATCCAGTAAAAGATTTTCAATTCGAAATAGAATTAACAGATAAAACACCATTCACGGGTTACCAATATGTCATTCCAGAAAAACATAAGGAAAGTGGATAAGCTCATTGCTACCATGGTCAAGATGATATCATTATGAAGTCCAAAACCTCTTATCTAAATCCGATAGTGCTCGTAGAAAGAGTAATGGGAAGATAAGGTTGTGTTTAGATGCAAGACGATTGAATCAAGTTACCCTACCGTACAGAGACAGACCGTTGCGTGTAGAAAGGTTTAACTAATCAATTATCCGGCATCAAGTGGTTGAGTTCAACCGACTTCACTCATCGTATTGGCAATAGCGATAGCACCTGAATGTAACAATATAAGGATTTATTCACGGAATTTCATATGTTTTCAAAGAAACCATTTGGACTCAAGAACAGTGCATCTGCTCTTGTGCAATGTTTAACAATATCATTGACAGAGAGATGTCTAGCGATGCTTTTATCTATATTGTGGCGTGCTCGTGTATTCGAGCATTTGAAGAACACCCGAACAAGCTAGATATTTTGTTGAAACGTCTAATTGAAAATAATTTACAACTGAATTTGGAGAAAATAATTTCTGCACTAAACAAGTTAAGTTCCCAGGTTATGATGTGACAGTTAACGAGTCAAAATGAATATGGAAAAGATGCGAGAGATGATAAAATTGCACCGCCAAAAAACGAAAAAAACTAAAGTTTGTTAGGTTGCGTCAATTATTACGCCATATTTATTCCTAATTTCCATGCACATTGAAATATTTCTTCCGTGCTGCAAAGCACCTAGATGAAGCGGGAATACAGTTGGAAAGTACAATTTCCATAGTTTGCGACCATTTAAAGAATGAAATAAATGGCAAAATGATGAAACAAACAGATAAAGTAACAGAGCAAGAATCATGTAAAAGAAAAGAAAAAAACAGGAGGAGAAAGAGGAGATAAAGAATAAAGACGAAAGAAGAAGGAAAGAAGAAAGAAGAAGAGGGGAAAGGAAGAACAAGATAGCTCGACATTTCAGAATCAAGACAGAAGAAAGGAAGCATCAAGTTTGGTTAAAAGATTTTTCGGCATATAAATCAAATTCCACAAAATCTTTTTCGAAAGAAGGGTTATGTGACCATCCGTTTGCCGAGGTCTCAGAAAACAGGGGACATCAATATTCAAGAATAAGATGAGCTGTTTGAACGCGCCTAGCGCATGAATACAATCCGAAAATGAAAACTACGAACTATATCCGTAAAGGAGCGTCTCAGTAGAGTATGCGACACCGAATCAGGAGAAAGAAAGCTTTCTTTTCTGAAGTAACAGCTGGAAATGGGACCTACCGATCACGAGAGGCGGCACCGCGTACTACTACGGACTTCAGGACTGCATCTGATAAAACTCTTCAAAACATTCGAGGAGGTAATTATCATATTACAAGGCATTAAAACAATTCATCAGGAAAAAGGGTGAAAGTATAGTGATGCATTTTAAAAACTTTAGAGAGAGTGTGAATAGCATGAAACTAACGAGGCCATTCATTTCTTTTCTTTGCAGTTTTCTTATTTTATATTTACTCTTCTTATACGATAGACTCAGTTGTCGTATTGTAGATTCTTTTAAATATGGAATTAAAGCTAGTTACATTCTATAAAGAATACGAAAAGGTATCAACGGAAAACGAGACGGAGGCCACATCGTGAGTTGAACAACGGTTCTGCAGAGGCGGCTTTGCTCCCGACCGACTGCAGGACAAGGACACCGAGCGACTGGAAGCGTCGACGCCTGTAATTTCTCTACGCCGTGAAAAGAGACACAGTAAGGTCGTGCCAGCAGACAATTTGTAGATATTAGAAGGAATAATTTGTTTCGGAAAGAAAGTATTAGTACAGGTTCTTTATACCGATATTCTGGAAAAAATAATCAATCTTTTCTTTCAAGAAAACTTAGCTAATTGTAAAGTTGCAACTAGAAATTTACGACTGGAATGATTAGTCAAAGTTTTAAGTATTCTTTGAAATTGATTTAAATGAGAGAAAGGAAACAGTGTAGTTAATTATTGAGAGTGTAAGTTGTTTTCTTTTTTTTCAGCAAGACAAAATTCTTGTATATGTAAAGTGTTTTATGTTCATTGACTGTAATAGCAATTTAATTAGAATATACTTAAGTAAGTGGAAAGTGATTTGACTTGAGTTTCTGTGTAAATGCATTCAATCCACAACGCCCATGACCCTGATCCCGCTATTCTAATTGTATTTTTATTTTGCGCCACCTTGAAAACCCATTCTGAGCTAGCCGGCGGAGGGTGGGTCGCAATATAACATAATATAATATAACATAACATAATATAATATAAACATCTCCGCAGCCGTCGTTCTCCCCTGTCATCTTTGGCCCGTGATGCGCCACCAAAGCCTCGGCGCCTGTTTTGAATATCGCCTTTTGCCACGCACGGTATACTTTAACCACCGCGGCACGCGAAACACGGTACAAACTTAGCCGTTTCGGAACCAAGCCCTTGGCCCGAAAGCCAATGATCATGCCCTTTTGGACGTCCGATAAAGGGTTTGTGCATTGTGAAAACTACTGCATTGTTTTCCGCTTCCACTCGATACGCTTTATTTATCATCCTCTGTTAGTGCTGCCACATGCTGTCCTTTTTCAGTTTTCTCCTCTCCATTTACCCTGGATTGATTGATTGATTTGTTCGTGTTTCCGGGCACGTCAACTGCTTCGGTCATTAGTCCCGTTAGTGTAGTGCATGTTTTTCTCGGGAGAAGGCGGTGATATTCCCCGCTGGATGGCGAGACCCGGCGCCGACCTCCCGTCGGCTGGTGGGTTTCCCCCTAACCAGGACTCTCCCACCAGCGGGGCACCGCCCCAGTCGGGACAAGCTCTAAGCTCCGACCGGTCTCCCGGAATATGTGACAGTGCAGTGCATGTTGGTGTAAGTGTGTGTGTGTAAGGGAGAGGATAGGACAAGGAAGGGAAGGACAGATCGCGCGCGGTCCGTGGCCCGTTTAGTAGGGTACTGCTCCAGTATTCGCCTGGTGTTGATCGGAGAAAACACAGAAAACTACCGATCAGAGCAGCCGGCCGCTAGAATTCTCCTCCAGACAGCGACTGAATTAGACATAGCTGAAAAGCTAGTGTCGAAAATCTTGCCGCCGTCAGGACTCGAACCTAGGACCTCCCGGTCAGAGGCGCTGCAGTGACATCAGTTGATGCACTGAGCTACCGCTACCGGTTTTACCCTGGAGAGGCGGGAATTTATTCAGGTTAGGGTATACATTTGCTGCAGCCTTTTCGGCTTCTGCAGCTTCAGGAGGGCGGATATCTGAAAAATACAACTAAAAACTAGCTTACAATTAACTTAGAGTGCCACTTTGGGCTCATTAGTTATATACAGATTTTTTATATAATGTCTTCTTTAAAGTTCTTATTAGTGTTTATTTTCATTTGTTGTTAGGTTTGTTGATTCAAAATGTACTGAGTTTTTTGTTTAAAGTAGCTCACTCTGAAAGAAAGTTCCTATTACTGTACCTCTTATGCACATGGTGTGTGCAATGATCTCGATATCGCTGGCTGTTATTCTGCGAACTTCATGATTACGAGAGTGTGTATGTGTGTAAGGTCTTTCATTATTGAAAAGAAAAAAAATACCAGAGATCTGAAATTTTCTAAATAAATTGATTTTATTTTGTTATCACTATTTATAGCAGTAACAAAAACTAATATCATGAAATCAACTAATGTAAAAACAACAGTGCTTGTTGCAAAGTGCTTGAACGATCACCGTATTTTCAAAACCTAGTTCGTGTTTGTTTTGTATGACTTCCATTACTTGCAATTGCCTCAATGCATAACTAATAAAAAATCCGAGTTTTCACTGGAAATCAATGCTAGATCTATGTGGGAGAGATCGGAGGAGAACAAACTTGATACGGACACTAGTATAAATTATGTAAGTAATGTTTGAATATAGTGTTTTATTGAACTTAGTTTTAAGTTATTTACATAATTTGCTTACGTTTTATTACACATTACTGTTAAGAATTTAGGAAATTATATTTCCTTAATTCGATGGTCCAGCAATCTCCAATTTGTTGGAGCACCAGCTGTCACTGATTGAATAGATGCTCAAAAACTACGAAAGTAAAAACACTGCAAACAAAACTGTAAACTTTGAACTTAAAAATGAGATATCACTTGATGATTTTCTTTTTTGCTTTTATTCATAACCCAGAAACTGTACATGTATGTAATTACATTGTTCCTATGAAGCTATATTCACCTTTACTTCTACATGATAATAAACTTCTGATTTATCTTTGTTCCTTACTTGCACGTCGAATTTCCAGTCATCGTTGGTACGTTGAATTTTATCTGGCAAGCATGGAATATCCAATAGATGCTGCCTAACTTCCTTGATGCCCTACAAATGATAGATTTCTTATTTTAAAATAGTAATCAAGCATGAAAAAAATCTTAATTCTATTCCAAAGAAAGTTTATGTACAATCAATTACTTGGAGAGTCTTTGTTTCTAAAAAATTAAATAAGAATTGAAATGTACTCTAAAGAGAGCTCGGAAGAACAGAATATAATTGTTTAATCAATCTGAAATTTTGCCCTTTTATTTTTCACTTTAAGTATACTGAGAGGAGTCATTAACAAAGCCCAACTTTGCGAAAATCACTATCACTAATACATTATAATGTTAATATTAGCTTTCAATAATATTTTTTGTACATCAGCATTGTAAACTATTGTTTCCGTTTCAAGAAATCGTTCTTGAAAGGGCATTTTATGGCACAGCCGTCCTCCCCCTCCCCCGTTCACCCCATCCATCCTCACCAGCCCGGCCTCACCTCTCCTTCTTCACAGCCTTGCGTGACATCAAATAACACCTCAACTGTTGACAACAGCAAAACTGCTTCCGAAATCAATTTTGGTTTGTTTATTTTTTATAATGCCGCATTATAAAAAATAGCCTCTGCAACTCGATTATAAATTCCTACAAATTTGAAAACTCGCTCCTAGCATCCCTCGTTTTCAAGACATGTACTTACGCAATAAAGCATAACGTTATAAACTATTTGCAAAATATACTGTTAACTTCGACAGAAGCTTGAATTTGGAGATAAGAGTATTTAGGTAGCAGGTAAGAGTATTTTGTAGCGGGAAATCGGGGCTAAATGGTCAGCTTTTCTTAACTCCCAACTTTTACAAATAAAACTTAAAAAATGTAAAACATGTGGTATATCAGTACTGAGAATGATGTTTTGACTATAATATGTAACTGATCTTATGAGCACTTGACCACGCAAAATCTGAAGAGACAAACATTTAGGACTCAAAATTTCCAGGACAAAGTAGAACAATCATGAATTAGGAACTTCTGTTGGAATTTTACAAACAAAATACAGTGGATATGATTAACACATAGAATGCAACTAATTGTGTAAAACTCATAAATAAATAACTTGTTAATTACACTTTAATTTCATTTAGACCGTCTTCCTTTCATTGATCTAATGGTAATGGATGAATTACCTTTCAATTTCCCCCTCTGTATAATTGGTTTTCTTTTATTTAATTCTATTTTAATTCTGTTTCATTAAGAAAAGTTATTGAATATTTATGTTCTATTGGAAATACAAATAATTGGTTTTAAAAATCGTACGATTTTCAATCAATTAATTGTAAACGAGATACCCCAAATGTTGTACACGCCTAAGACCATATTATTGCGTTCCAATTTCTTGCTCGTGATGTCATACCTTTGAAATTGGACAACCTCCTTCAGGTAAAGTGCCCATAGACGCCTTTTGAACGTTCGGGTAGATGCAGTCGTCGTTCTTGATCAGCTCGCAAAGGTTTGTGCAAGGCAGGTTGAGCGTGCTTTTACCGTAGCCGTTGGCCCCCATTTCATAGCCATCCACGCACACAACGGCGTCTTCCGGAAGGTCTCTTGTCAGTTCAGCGGTGACGTTGGTTTCAAGGATACCATTCTCGTTTGCTTTAGCATTTACATCTGTCAGCTCCACAATCAATGCGTTGGATTCCATAGGTTCAAGTTCCTTGAACTCGAGTCTATCTTTCTGAAATAATAACCAGTGAGTATTGTAATACAAACAGTGTTGTAATACAGTGAGTAATTTCTGGTGGAAACTAGTGGCTCTACAAGAGCACAAACGTTCTAGCATTATTTGTACCTTGTACAAGTTATGGAAACACAGAGAGTTCAATGAAAATGAGATATGTTGCACCTGAGCCACATTTTAAGCGTTCTCTTCTCTACCCGAGGGAAAATTTAGAGGAGAAAATTTGGTGTCGTTTTTTAGAATTCTTTTTTTATAAATTGCCTTTACTTGAGGCAAAAATTACGACAAAGCAATTCTTTAAAAAAAAAATGTACATGACCTATTTCCAGATCTATGTTTAAAATATGTTGAACGTTTGCAATTTTCTAAAATTCAGAGTTCTATGAAAATCCGATCTGCACCATTGTTGTCAATTTCAGTAATATTAAAATATTAGTTTCATCAGATATTATCTAGTGTGTATTTTTTATTTAGAATACGAAATATACTTGTAGTTAAGTGCAGGGTAGTGTTGGGTTCAAGAAAAGGTTCAGTGAGGAAGTCGGGTAAGAGAAAAGAAGCGAAATGGGAAAGTAGCATACTTAGTGTAGTGAAGTGAGGTGAGGTGAAATAAAGTAGAAAACGACAATAAGCAATATCGAACTCAAAATTAGTGCAATAGTTTTGTTGCTGTGGTTTGCACGTGATTTTATTTCTTTTGCTTACTTTTTTATTAATTTGTTATGTTGTGTATTATCACTATTGTAATATTATTGTATGATCATTATTGTGGTATTGTTATTGTATTATTTTCTTTGTGTTGTTATTATTATTATTATTATTTTTTCAAAAATATTAGAGACTTTTTTACGTACGAATAGAAACCTTTCTCAGTAAACGCGCTTTTAGATTACCACCATGGATTTATAAAATTGAAATCTACGGAAACAGCCATATTTTCTTTTCTTAAAGATGTCGCCTCATCATTGGATCAAAACGAACCACCTATTGGATTACTTGTAGATCTTTCTAAAGCGTTTGACTTTATTGATCATGACATTTTACTTTCAAAATTACCTTCATATGGAATACTTGGTATTGCCCTAGATTGGTTATGTTCGTACCTTAAACAACAATTTCAGAGAGTATAAATATCTTACAAGAATGATGGAACATTATGTACGCACCTTTCCGCTTCTTTGCCAATTGCACGTGGCGTCCCTCAAGAATCGATTTTAGCCCTATTCTCTTCCTACTATACGTCAACGATGTGCCCTTGACGATTCGAAACGGAAGAACAGTTCTCTTTGCGGATGATACAAGCATTCTTTGCAATAAAGAAACCGTAAATAGTACAATATCAGATTTTCAAATTGATTCCGTAATAACGAATTAATAGTAATTGAAAAGAAAATGGTTTTAAAGCAGTTTTCCATTTCAAAACAATTCTGTACCTCATTAAAAGTTATCGGTGTACCGTTTTACTTTAACAAAACAACAGTGTCATATAGCCAGATTAGTTTACATCTGCATTGTATGATTTCGCAGATTTCAATATACTGTAACAAGTAATGCTTCAACTGGTCAATGACCCCATCTCGATCAGGTTTTGTCCAGTTTCCCTGATCCATTGAGCAAATGCTGAGATGGTCTTGTTTTGCTTCTGGACATAAATGTAGCTTCACTATGCGCACGTTTTTTAGAGTTCTCCTTTTGCTAGTAGTGGTAGTAGAGCGTGATAGTGAATTACTATTTTGTTAACAATACAAAAAATGAATCTTTAGGTCGTTTACCGTTAAAATAGGTTCCATAGTTCGGTAACGAAATATCTAGTTTTGAATGTTAATCCAGCTCACTTTTTAAATTTATTGTGTATTATTATTATTATTATTATTATTATTATTATTATTATTATTATTACTATTATTTTTCATCTTTCAACTATTAATAGTTAAATTGTTGGGAAGGTATTCTGAAACTCAGAAAGCGTGCACGAATGATTTTCTCCCCACTTGTACGTCACATAGAGTTTGACTAAATAAATAAATAAGCCACCACTAATGGTACTCGGACGGCGCAATTCAGTTGTTTCTCTAGACTTCCTAGCGGCGGCTTGTGGCGATTCGTGCAGAAAACGTATAGACCGTGTATGCACGACTTTTGGCTTTTATACTTCTAGTTTGGGATCTTGAAGTTTCTGTATAGAAACTTTGCGAATCTGGACAAAGCTATAACGATGTATGCTGAAGGCACATATCTGTCCATAAACACACAGTAATGAACTAGTAAACCATACAATAATTTCGTCGTGTCTCCAAGGCATTCTAAGTTCATTCTTAAATGTTTTAATTTGTTTTGAACGAAGAACGAATTACATGTCACCCTTTCCTGCAATATATATTAACCCAATATCATACGTTTCACATCTAACAAAATTGTTCCCAATTCTCATTGTTAATCCAAGAAACAAATGTTTCGTTTCCATCTGTATTCAATTCAACATTAATATTGTCATCAGAGGCAGGGATATCAAATTTAATTGAAAATATATTTCTGACATTGAATTTGAGTGTATTCACGAACATATCAAATGCATATATTAACGTTTAAATATGCATATGCACTGAGAAGAAGTATAATAATGAAAAGTTAAATATTAGGATCCCTCATCGGCGGAGACAGCAGAGTCGATTAACGCTTCACAGCTATTAGCTGCTTAAAAGCAACAATGGGGGTTTACTTGAGATGTACATTTGACAACGCAATAACATTGATAGATTTTGCTAAGTAAATGCAAATGTTTCGAAAAATATGTAATAAAAATTATTAAGTACTATAGTATTATAATATTCTCCCAATCTTCTTCTTTTTACGCGAATTACGTTACTTCTTGTCGTCTGTATGGCTCACTAAATGTTTCTATACGTTTCACACCAAAAATATCTCTAAATTATCATTACTAATCGAGAAAAAAACGTTTCATTTCCAACATTTGATATGAAATAAGCATAAATGAAACGAAACCTCAAAAATGGTTCCATGTTAATGTTCTACAAAGAGAAAATTTAAAAAAAATTCATTTCATTAATTTTCCTTGACGCCGTCAATAGAAACTTCACAACTTCACACAATTTTTCAAATATATATTGTTCCATTGTTTCCTATGGCAGTATTAGGTAGTAATATAAAATTAAAGTAAAAAATGTTCGAAAAACAGCAGTATGACGAAAATTCACCGTTTTCTGAAACACGATTACCGACATTCTCTTCCCTAGTGCAGAAAGTAAAAATATTAAATATATCAATCTCGTTCCTTGAATATAGATAAAGCACTGCCATTACTTAATATTAATCCCTTCCTTCAAATCAATCAAAATTTTCCATCGTCATCTCATTCACTTTATAAATCAATATTTCTTCTTGATTGTCAATATATGTTTTACAATAAAAGTATCAAAGTTTTTATGACAATATATAGCAGTAATAATAGAAACAAAATGAAGTGCAAGAGACAAAAGATCAGAACATTGTAATTTATGATTTACAACGAAAGCCTCAAAATCAAGAGCCAGTAGTGGAGAAGCTATTTTAATTGATAAAAAGGTAAAACCAAAATACACAGTTCTGCCACATGAAAAAACCGGATATTAACCAAGATTTAAAATTGAAAGAGGATATCTAACCGTAATCGGAGTTTACGCTCCACAAGAGAGAGCAAAACAGATGATACAAAAGAAGTATTTTTTGTAAATACTACAAAAACATATACATATGTATAAAAATGATCACTTAATTATGGCAGAAGTTCAAGATGGTAGGGTAGGTAACAATAATTAGACATTTGTAGGATGATATGGGGAAGAATGTCAACAGAAGCGGAAAAGAATTGCGAGAATTGCCACCTACAATCTGAAAAATTACTAACACGTTCCTTTGGAAAAAAAGATATATATATATATATATATATATATATATATATATATATATATATATATATATATATATATAGAGTACACCTGGAGCGCAAGAAGTATGAATCAATTATTGGTTATGTTGTATAGTAAACAGAAAAATAGCGTCCCAAATATCTGATACGAGGTCTCTCGTGGTAGTGATGTACATTCGGATCACTTCTAGTGATAACAATCCATATTGTCAATGGAGAAAAATTAATAAATAAAACACCAATACAAATGTTGTGGTTAGGTAGGTTAGGTGCGATTTTGTTTATTGGCGTGTCGGATTCGAGTTTTCGGCTTTTCTGGTGAATTTATTTTACTACCTCTTGCAAATGTGAGGTTACCGAATCTCACTTCCGCAGTCACGACGCCCCTCATTCGGAGCGGTTTTTCTGGCACCTCTAAAGTCTTCGTATCCACGACCATGCGTGTATGACGACGACCTTCCATCCCCATGTTTAATTAATTCTTAAAAAGTATTAATAAAATGGTCATAGCGCACGTTCACAAATGTCATGAATGTACTCGACGATGCAATTCATATCTGTGCCGGCAGAACCCTGGCGGCGTCCCATGGCATCTCGCACAGAAAATGTGCAGACCGTATAAACGTGCATTTTGGCTTCAATACTTCTAGTTAGGGAATTTCAAGATTCTGTACATTTTCACTATGAGAATCTGCTCCGTGTAAGAGGGCGTTGAGCGAAACTCCATGTCATCACCACCCGACACAGCAAAGCAGTCGCTTTATCGAGCAAGCTGCGGCAGTCAAAACTTGATTGTGATATCTGAGGACCAATGCTTAGGCTCTTCCAGCCTCCACTTATTACTTTCCGACAAATACAAACGAAACATCAAGTTTTTAGAGGTATCCGTGTCCATTTGAAGGACGCAAAGGTGCGCTGGCTAATTGACGAAAGGGTAAGAAAGAAAAGTATGAAGTACACTCTGAAGGAATCCGAGAGATCTCCGGGGATTCAAAAGTTGAAAATCTTCAGGAAATCGTTACCATTGATCGGAGTGTAAAATTGCAGGTGAAAAAACTGCGAGGGAATGTCACAATCTCTTCTCCATTGAATCTTCAAAAACACACGTTATATAAGATCTTGAGTAGGTATTTTTTTACCCTAAGCTATAGCTCTGAGACACAGCCTCTGCTTGAAGTATGGAGGTAGCGTCTTCGATCCATGTAAGTGTTGTTTGATATTTACCAGAGTGTAAAATACATGTTCGAAGAATAACTAATGCACAATAATTTGAGGCCGAACCGGCGCGTGTCACGATGGGGCCGTGCATGCATTGCCGCTTGCGGAAGAGGAGGTCGCGGGTTCGAATCCCGCCCTTTTCGGGAGATTTTCGGAGGAGCGTCGTAGTGAAACTTAACGTAATAAAATATTACAAGTTTCATTACGACGTTCCGGGACGAGTCTCGTAACGTATAAGTATTTAAAACTTATAAGTTTCGTTACGTGACTGTCCACCGGAAATCTTCCGAAAATGGTCTCCTCCGCCGGGATCGTCGCGCGTCTGAATCTTCTTCGAAAAGCAATAGCATGAGGCCCCATCGGGGGGCGTTTTGCAAAAAGAGTTGATGGTTTTTATGGCAAAATTCAGCAAAATCGCCCGCGCATGGCATCACACAGGGACCTCCCAAAGCAGAGCAGACGGGGGCGGGCTAGGCGGAGGTCCCGGAGCTCGGGCTAGCCTCGAACCCGATTCCTCCGCTTTGTTAGGTCTCAATGCTAGCCATGCGCCACCAGGGCACGAAGGCTAAGCCAGTAATTATTTTATATGAAGTCAACAAGCAGTTAGACACACGGTCACGTGGTAAAAATCGCGTTGGTGTTCCCTTCCAAGTTTCGAACCCGCAACCTTCCGCATACCACGCAACCGCTTTGCCACTGTGCTATGGAATTTCTTCTTGCAATGCTACACTTCAACGAATATGTTTATAAACCACAAATGAGATTATTTCCCAACTTCAATATTGTAATATTAAAGAGATAAATAGAATTCGGAGATATTTCTTCTGAATGAAATTGTTTTCGTGTTTATTTATTTTTTTACCAAGTGAATATGAGGCTGGCTGCCCGCTGACTTTCGTGAAGGAATACGTGTTTTGACAATCGGTTTCTATGCGTACGCCCGAGAGATCTGGCAGACACCAGCGGGCGGTTCTGACGTGCGTAATAAGTAATAAAGTTTCTATATTATAGTCAGAATAGCTTGTTTTCTCCGGGCGTCCTTTTGTCTGCCTGCTTTCTCCGGGCATCCGCATCGAAAACGGATGTCAAAACACGGGCTTTGAATCTGCGTGGTTACCCACCGAAACACAGCCCATTTTCAACAACACCGTTTCATGTTTCTGCCAGAAGCAGTGACAGCGACGGCAAGTCGAAATTATTGCTCTACAACATAACAATGATAATACATTACTGAGATATATTTCAAATATCTGAACAATTTGGTTCTTGTCGTTACTCTGTCCCTAGTTGGGCATGCCATTGAGATAAATTTTATACATATTGGCCCGAAACAATATTATTATAAAACTGACAATAATTCAATCTTACACCCGCCTAGCTTACCTTCACGATGACGGTCCGTACATAGGAAGCGGAACATTTTCTGGAGACTTTCCACGTCAATTGGGTTGGTATTGCAAGGAATCTTTGATTCAATAATCCGAATTATTCTTTCATATCAAGAAATGAACATAACGATTATTCAACTATAATAAATTACTATCAACAAATTACCTTAAATTATTTTTGGCAGTCAACTAAAATTTATTACATTGCTTTTCTTTCTTCGCGCGCTACCAATCTTCGTGCGCGCTCTCGCGTTGCGCCGCCGCGACGCGACGATTCTTCCTCTTCCACTTCACGCTCGTCTCCTCCTACCATATTTCGTCTCTTTTCGGGTCTATAATACTTCACACCTTCCCTTCCTATATCTCACCAAGATATGACCAATTCCGCACCCAAAAATTCAAGAGAACTTCCTCGTGGTGTCTCTACTCCGGGTCCCCCAGTCTCACTCTTCCACTTTTTTCATTGTTCTTTCTGCCACCTATATTTTTAATATTATCTATACGTGGCTTAGCCTGAAGCTTGTTGCTCGTTCTTTTTTATAACGTTCTTTGACGTGATTTTTCAAAAGGTTCTTTAGTATATAACTACACATCATCACAATATTAAGAATACACTCGCCATTGAATGTAAAAAAACATCACTTTTTATCAAACATTTATCATTGAAAAGAAAGAAATGATGCTGAACTCAGCAAATCGCGCTGATATGGGAGCGGTCAACAGGGCCGACACAGCCGCAGTCGCGCCGAGCCCATTTCTTCTTACTCGAGAAGGTACAAGTGGAAGGGAGCGGCCAACAGGACAGGTGCGCCCGTATGCGTATCTAGCAACGCATAGTCTATTTCTTCTCCTTAATTATAAGAACTTATTCCACCTTAGTCTGTAGCCCAGTGGCAAAGGGGTTGCCTAGTATTCAGAAGCTGCCGGGTTCGTATCTTATGAAGGAACGAGAACGGCATTTTTACCATGTCAACTTGTGTCTAACTGCTTGTTGACTACATATAGAATAATTAGTAGCTTTGCCTTCGTGCCCTGGTGGCGCATGGCTAGCATTGAGACCTAACAAAGCGGAGGAATCGGGTTCGAGGCTAGCCCGTGCTCCGGGACCTCCGCCTAGCCCGCCCCCGTCTGCTCTGCTTTGGGAGGTCCCTGTGTGATGCCATGCGCGGGCGATTTTGCTGAATTTTGCCATAAAAACCATCAACTCTTTTTGCAAAACGCCCCCCGATGGGGCCTCATGCTATTGCTTTTCGAAGAAGATTCAGACGCGAGCCGACTCCCGGCGGAGGAGACCATTTTCGGAAGATTTCCGGTGGACAGTCACGTAACGAAACTTATAAGTTTTAAATACTTATACGTTACGAGACTCGTCCCGGAACGTCGTAATGAAACTTGTAATATTTTATTACGTTAAGTTTCACTACGACGCTCCTCCGAAAATCTCCCGAAAAGGGCGGGATTCGAACCCGCGACCTCCTCTTCCGCAAGCGGCAATGCATGCACGGCCCCATCGTGACACGCGCCGGTTCGGCCTCAAATTATTGTGCATTAGTTATTCTTCGAACGTGTAGTTTATACTCTGGTAAATATCAAACAACACTTACATGGATCGAAGACGCTACCTCCATATTTCAAGCAGAGGCTTTGACTCGGAGCTATGGCTTAGGGTAAAAAAAAATAACTTCTCAAGAACTTATATAACGTGTGGTTTTTGAATGCTTAATGGAGATGAAAGGGACATTCCCTGGCAGTTTTTTTCACCAGTAATTTTACACACCGATTACTCTTTTATACTATCAATTGACGATTTAATAAAAACAAGCAACACGTATGGCACAGTGCAACAGACATCTGTTTTCTATATTAATATTACAAATAATGTTTTTTAAGCAATCTTAAAAATACGTCCTAGTCCCTCGGGAGACTCGATTTTGAATTCTCTGTACTTATAATATTACTGTATTTATAATATTACTTTTGCCACGCCATCACGTTGCTGAATATCTGTTCCTAAGCCACTTCCAGAAACCAAATGCACCCTCAGAAAAATCAAAAGGATTACGATTAGTCTCAGCTAAATTAGAAGAAAATCAACGAAAAATGGAGTACAAAAAATTGAGAGACCGGATTTTTATGTAATTACATATTTTTTGTCTTTCCGCTTACCGTTCCCAAATTTTTATCTTGGTGAATCGCCGCCGACCCAACTCAATATTCATTTTCTCTTACATGTTTAGTACTACACTACATATTTTGCAATTTTCACAAGATATTTTTTATTCTATGAATTTTCTTCAATTCTTTTTAAACGAAAAGAAGCACGAAAATTCGACTTTTCGTCGTGTATCGTACGTTTATATCTGTGAGCAGCACACTCCAGGTATATACGCTACGTGAATACGCGTGATGTTTTCACACTCCAGCACGCCTGATTCAGTTATCTCACAGTAGCGAGAAGTGCGAGTCAGGGACTGAGATCATTTTCACCTTTCGGTATCACTGACGCCGCATGTCACGATCTTTAACCTTAAATTTCGAGAAACTTGGACGATCGCCGACGTTTAACACTTGGGAGAGTGTGCTGCAAGCTACAGTGTTTGTTTGCTAGTCGCCAGTTTCTACGATGCGTCTAGACTGACTGCAAAACTACGACCCTGGACGGCAATAGATGAGGCTTTTACTATTGACGAGGAAGTAGTATAGTGCAAAGTGTGCATCAACTTGTGCTTTTTCAAATTATTTGTATTATTTTTAAAATTTGTTTAGAAAATGTTTATAAATGTAATTTTGTATTGTGTAAATGTGTTTATAATTAGTGCATTTTCATTTTACATATTATATTCGATTTTACATATTTTTACTATTTTCATTATATACTAATGTACATATTTTGGCTTTTCAAACTAGGCACTACATATTTCTCCGGTCTCTACTGATAAATGTATACAGCAGGGCCGTATTAACCTCTGCGTTGGCCTCGGAGCGGTTTTCACGTGATGGTCCTTACATGCAGTGGCGAATCCAGGGAGAGGCATAGAGTCCATGGTCAAAAGCCCTAGAGTTTTCGTATGTTACCATCCTTCATTTGGCAAAATTGATTTAAATATTTATGTTAGAATTATGTAATTGTTTAAAAAATAATATTGTATAGTATTATATATACACTTTTTATTTGTTTATTTTTACGTCAAAGACAGTTAAAAACTGTGTCACGTGCTATGGGGAGAAGTGAATTCTGTGCACGTTTTCAAAATTCTGTGATCCCTACCTTAAGCCATATACTACTTGAATTTTGAATACAGAAAGAAATGAGAGTTTTTCAAGGATTGTTAACAAAATATTCGCTCCAATGTAATAAAATCTATTTTCAAGGGTAGCTATAACTTTGGGCTCTTATCCCTCATAGTGTCCTTCGTCAAGGAATAATACTTCTTGCAACGATATCATGGAGAACGATAATTTGAAAAACTGTTTTTCCCACTGAGTTCTAGAAGTGCACAGATAATGAAGTTAAATTTATTTCAATTTATTTCTTCAAAAATAATGTACAATACAATAACAAATGTTTAATATTCAACAATAATCCCCCTCCAAATTGATCGGCTGGATCCGACTCTGCTTACAGGTGGCGGCAATTCATTCCATTATTCAATTCTGATTTTTGCCTAGGGAAGGAAAAAATCTAGATACATACTCAAAAAGTGTTGACAAACGATATTTGTTAAGATAAAATTTGATTCAACGTGAACTTTTCGAGAAATTTTATAATGGAAATCATGTTGTGACTCGGCAGAAAAAGGTAAATCACACGAAAGAATTACATCAGTATTGTTGATTGTTCATACAGTACATAAAACTACAAGAAACACGATATAAACATAGGAATTTATTGAGAGCCTTAACGGGCTATAACGTTAATTACATACAAAAATATTACATATAATTATTATTCATAATTTTCACTCGTTTATGGTTGCAATATCGCTTTTGTGTGCCTATTTAAGAGAGGTAAATACTCATGTACTGTACAGAATATTGTATTTGATTTATTAAGATTTTCATTTCCATAGAAGATAATACAAAAAACTACGATTTTTTAAAATATTCACATATTTTATTGACAATTTGTAAATGATACGTATTAATATAGAATAATCTGTATTTATCTTCTCGAATAATATGAATTAATGTAATTAATTATTTGTATCCAAAACCGAGATTAGAATTTAACCATTTTAGAGAGTAGAACGAGCACAAAATTAGTTACTTCAAGAATAGAAGACGTTACTTTCCTCGTAATGTTTTTATAATGTTCCTTATTATGGCTAAAATATGTCATACATTCAATTTCAGTAGCACATAACCAAATAATATGCACACAATCAAACGCTCTCGAAAGTATGCCAACAGCCGACATTTTTTTTATTCGTATGGCAGGAAACAATACAATACAATACAAAAGGAAACATGCCGACCACAGAAAAGATGTCGTTCATCAATGATGCTGGTCGTGTCTAGTGAGCGCCCAAGGCAGCAGGAATGCCAGAGTCCCGTCTGAACAGGCCTGGCTTCTGTGATGTCGGGAGGTGAGCAGGGGTGCCAGCAGAGAGCTGGCGCAGTAATTGGCGATTGGATGGACTCGAAGGCAATAAAGGCCATTGGTGTCGGCGGCGGCGGGAACCGTGAGAAGTCAGGGTGCTGTTGGTAGGCGAGCAGAGGCGGTGGTAGCAGGGTGACACGGGGCACCGGACGGGCCGCGTGGCGTGCCCGCGCTGGTAGTCTCTGCAGGACAATACATTGTGAAGGAGAACATACAGTATAATAAAAAATAACTAATTAAATGGAATTACGGGTACAGTACTAATCGCGCACTTTATCTTGATACTCCACAGTGGAGGGTGCGGGGAGAGGCGGGTTCTGTCTACGTCACGGCAGTGCAGTGCTGTCAACTTTATTGACAGAAAACTCGGCGTAATAACTCGACTTGGATTAGATAACTATAAGAAAAGGATTTTTTTTTAAATTCTGATGAAATAATTAATAGTTACAGAAATAATTGAGTAACAAGAAGGAACATGGTACGCACAGGTCGATAGAAAGAGAGACCGAAAATTAGGAAGTCCGCATTCAAAAAGAAGAAGGTGAGCAGCACTGCAAACTGAGCCGTGACGTTCCGAGTGGAGTTCATATTTTCTACCGAGCCGTGCTATGCCGGGCTGAGCGAGGGCTAGGGAGCTCGAGGATCAAGAAAAAGGGCGAGCATAGTACCTAACAATCAGTACATTGGGGTAATGCAATGCACGATCCCTTGGTTTACGACAGTACCCAACCAAATTGGAAACATAAACATTGGAGACATATCTTTCGTGAACTATATTTAAGGTGAGAAAACGTTTCAGTAAACTCTCATATAAATAACATCATACATAAACATCCTTGAGAAATCACAAGTCATTATTTCACACAGATGTAATAAAAAAGGTATGTAATAATACAAGATGCCATCTTCGAAGTTATCAGGCGAATGGGTTGGGCATACTACAATAATTAAAATACATTAAATAGGCAGTATTTAATCTACTGTGATCGTAGCTAACCGAAGGTACATTATCTCGTGATGTCCCAGTTATATCGCAGCAAAAAATTAGTAAAAATCAATAACGGTATTATTTAAGCCACAAAAACTACTAATAAAAAGTCAAAATAAAAAAGCTGGGTACCAACCTCTTTCAATTTCACCAGAAATAAATAATCGAAAATATAATGAAATAATTATTTTTATAACGGGTTTAACTTTATTCACGAGCGAGAACAGATCTGTCTCAAACACTCTGGACAATTCTCCCGAGTGAATAAAGCTCAAGTAAACCCCGTGTGATATACGACATTAATTTTAAAGACTATTTCTTCAACGAGCGTGCACCGCAATACTTTGCTTACCTTCTTCGTATCTTTCTATGCCACGAAGGACGAAGCAGCACAGTTGACGGCGGACATCCATATGGGATTCACCTTAAGGCGGATATGATTTCAGCTGGTATTCTTCTGCATGCAAGAATAGAGAAAAGTTTTTATTAAAAGGTACATATTATACAGACTGAAGAACCGCCAACTTCTAATGATGTCATGAAAAAAAAATTATGTAATGTTCTATAATAAAATTAAGGTATATCGAGACAAAAAGTACGAATGTTTCTGCAAATGAAGAAATGACATTAATAAAAAAAACAAAAAAAAACCTTTCAATAAATTTGTTCTTGCGTACTTCAACAATGAATCAAAATATATTCTTCGTGGTTTTTAAGGTAACATTCAATAGAGAGCATTGATAAGTAAAATGTAAAAGTACAGTTAAGTAAAACATTATATAAGTTCGTAATTATTTCTCTAGCAACTAGTGGAGCATAAACAGCATGCCCTTACTCGCTTTTAGTAATAGTTCTGCAATACTATTTATATCACAAGCCAATTTTCCAAATTGTCTAGTCACTATTACTTCCCATATTGTAGAATCTGGTTGTCTAGCCTACCTTGACGAGAATAGCGTCCCCTCTAAGTCGCTAGGTGCAGAAAAACTTGGGTCACGGAAGCGCTGACCGTCGAAGTTTTCCCGTCCGGGCAACTAGCTTCTAAAGTCTTCCTTCCCTTTGTGACCAGCCAGCCAGTATCATTGTTGAACAATGCAAACTATAGCTACACACGGTTCCCAACTAATAAAATATTTCCCCGGAAACCCATTTCGTTACTAAGGGGGGTTGCATAACCATCCACTCAAGTCAACATTTGTAATCCGCGTTGATTAGAATTCACGAAAAATCGCACCAACACTAAATCACATCCATAAATTCTAAGCTTAGTATTAATACCACCCCCACCTCCCCTACCACCTCACATGGGACATCAAGAAAGAAGCATGCACTTCTCTTCACGTCTCAACTACTCAAGTCCAAGACAATTTTTAACTAGTGCGCGTATTTCGACTCGTTCAGCAGCAAGTGGATCGTTTGCAAGATCAAGTCCAAGACATGGTCGCCGCGTCGACGGAGCACAAGCAAGAGGAGGAGGAAGAGGACGACAAACGGTGTTATAGGTAATGGTATCGCCAAACAAAAGTACATTTACAAAAGCACGCGCACAACACACGTTTCCACAATTGCTTTGCTACAATTACTACACGAAATCTCTTCTCTAACAAACATTCACAAGTTTCAAGGTTAGGAAGTGTTACATTTTCCGAGCTTATTGCGCTCCTGGCTGGCTGTAAAGCAATATTTGTCATATGTAATTTTTATGTAGCTCTTTGTTTGTTGCCGCTGTCGTTTTTCTTTTCGGAAAGTGGGGACACGCCCAACGCCTGCGTCTTATTTTTGATTGGCCTTTCACAAGCCAATTTTCCAAATTGTCTAGTCATTATTATCTCTCATATCTTAGAATCTGGTTGTCTAGCCTAGCTTGACGAGAATTGCGTCCCCTCTAAGTCGCTAGGCGCAGAGGAACTTGGGTCACGGGGGCGCTGACCGTCGAAGTTTTCCCGTCCGGGCAACTAGCATCTAAGTCTTCCTTCCCTTTGTGACCAGCCAGCCAGTATCATAGTTGAACAATGCAAACTATAGCTACACACGGTTCCCAACTAATAAAATATTTCCCCGGAAACCTATTTCGTTACTAAGGGGGGTTGCATAATTTTCGCGGTGTCCTCGTCCCATGAGCGCGGGGTCCCTACCTTCCGAACGGCCCTTCTTGGGCTGTTCGGAAGGTGAGGCATCGCGCGCTGCAGTTTTTGTGCAGGTGTGGCGGGGGTTAAACGAGACACGACTAGCGTCAGGATTTCCGTGGTGCATCCTCAAGCAGACATGGAAGCATGCACAAATGGCGGCGTAGTGCACAGATAGCAGTGTGAGCTCGCAGATACTGGCGCATGTGGCAGCACGCAACACGATCTTGATAAAGCAGGTGGGTCCTTTCTCCTCTCCTCCCCCGTTTTAAGAGTTGACAGTGTTCACGTTTGCCAAACACATGCACTCCTCATTTACACTTCGAAAGCACTCTTCATTTCAGAACAATAGCGCAGTTATAATATGAGGAGTCAACAAAGTAGCATATTTTTCTATTCCATGTCAATTCAGAGTATTTTTTCTTACTTACCTCATTCCCAAGTGGAGACTGATTGGGCTAGTCTAGATGGACGAGAGTTGCGCCCCCGCTAAGTCTCTGGACTCAGAGGATTATGGGCCACGGGAGCGCTGGCCGGCGATAATCCCGTGCGGACAATCAGTTTTCACGGCTTATCGTCTAAATTCGATTCACAGCCTGCGTGGGTTGTGTTTTCGCTATGCTCAAATTTGGCGAAAAATTCGTTTTCCCCGACATCATTTTCCTTATGATGACGCACGCTTTGGCAAGAACAGACGAACTCCACCCTATGCCGTTTCTTTTGCTTTTTTACCCTGCGTTAATAAACATAACATTTTCAATTTCACGTCGGTTCTCTATATTTATTCAAAAACTGTTTCCCTTTTTCATTGCAACATTTGTAATTCGCGTTGATTAGAATTCACGAAAAATCGCACCAACACTAAATCACATCCATAAATTCTAAGCTTAGTATTAATACCACCCCCACCTCCACCACCACCTCACATGGGACATCAACAAAGAAGCATGCACTTCTCTTCACGTCTCATCTACTCAAGTCCAAGACAATTTTTAACTAGTGCGCGTATTTGGACTCGTTCAGCAGCAAGTGGATCGTTTGCAAGATCAAGTCCAAGACATGGTCGCCGCGTCGACGGAGCACAAGCAAGAGGAGGAGGAAGAGGACGACAAACGGTGTTATAGGTAATGGTATCGCCAAACAGAGGTACATTTACAAAAGCACGCGCACAACACACGTTTCCACAATTGCTTTGCTACAATTACTACACGAAATCTCTTCTCTAACAAACATTCACAAGTTTCAAGGTTAGGAAGTGTTACATTTTCCGAGCTTATTGCGCTCCTGGCTGGCTGTAAAGCAATATTTGTCATATGTAATTTTTATGTAGCTCTTTGTTTGTTGCCGCTGTCGTTTTTCTTTTCGGAAAGTGGGGACACGCCCAACGCCTGCGTCTTATTTTTGATTGGCCTTTCACAAGCCAATTTTCCAAATTGTCTAGTCATTATTATCTCTCATATCTTAGAATCTGGTTGTCTAGCCTAGCTTGACGAGAATTGCGTCCCCTCTAAGTCGCTAGGCGCAGAGGAACTTGGGTCACGGGGGCGCTGACCGTCGAAGTTTTCCCGTCCGGGCAACTAGCTTCTAAGTCTTCCTTCCCTTTGTGACCAGCCAGCCAGTATCATAGTTGAACAATGCAAACTATAGCTACACACGGTTCCCAACTAATAAAATATTTCCCCGGAAACCTATTTCGTTACTAAGGGGGGGTTGCATAATTTTCGCGGTGTCCTCTTCCCATGAGCGTGGTCCCACCTTCCGAACGGCCCTTCTTGGGCTGTTCGGAAGGTGAGGGCCTCGCGCGCTGCAGTTTTTGTGCAGGTGTGGCGGGGGTGAAACGAGAGACGACTAGCGCCAGGATTTCCGTGGTGCATCCTCGAGCAGACATGGAAGCATGCAGAAATGGAGGCGTAGTGCACAGATAGCAGTGTGAGCTCGCAGATACTGGCGCATGTGGCAGCACGCAACACGATCTTGATAAAGCAGGTGGGTCCTTTCTCCTCTCCTACCCCGTTTTAAGAGTTGACAGTGTTCACGTTTGCCAAACACATGCACTCCTCATTTACACTTCGAAAGCACTCTTCATTTCAGAACAATAGCGCAATTATAATATGAGGAGTCAACAAAGTAGCATATTTTTCTATTCCATTCAATTCAGAGTATTTTTTCTTACTTACCTCATTCCCAAGTGGAGACTGATTGGGCTAGTCTAGATGGACGAGAGTTGCGCCCCCGCTAAGTCTCTGGACTGAGAGGATTATGGGCCACGGGGGCGCTGGCCGGCGATAATCCCGTGCGGACAATCAGTTTTCACGGCTTATCGTCTAAATTCGATTCACAGCCTGCGTGGGTTGTTTTCGCTATGCTCAAATTTGGCGAAAATTTGTTTTCCCCGACATCATTTTCCTTATGATGACGCACGCTTTGGCAAGAACAGACGAACTCCACCCTATGCCGTTTCTTTTGCTTTTTTACCCTGCGTTAATAAACATAACATTTACAATTTCACGTCGGTTCTCTATATTTATTCAAAAACTGTTTCCCTTTTTCATTGCAACATTTGTAATTCGCGTTGATTAGAATTCACGAAAAATCGCACCAACACTAAATCACATCCATAAGTATTAATACCACCCCACCTCCACCACCACCTCACATGGGACATCAAGAAAGAAGCATGCACTTCTCTTCACGTCTCATCTACTCAAGTCCAAGACAATTTTTAACTAGTGCGCGTATTTGGACTCGTTCAGCAGCAAGTGGATCGTTTGCAAGATCAAGTCCAAGACATGGTCGCCGCGTCGACGGAGCACAAGCAAGAGGAGGAGGAAGAGGACGACAAACGGTGTTATAGGTAATGGTATCGCCAAACAGAGGTACATTTACAAAAGCACGCGCACAACACACGTTTCCACAATTGCTTTGCTACAATTACTACACGAAATCTCTTCTCTAACAAACATTCACAAGTTTCAAGGTTAGGAAGTGTTACATTTTCCGAGCTTATTGCGCTCCTGGCTGGCTGTAAAGCAATATTTGTCATATGTAATTTTTATGTAGCTCTTTGTTTGTTGCCGCTGTCGTTTTTCTTTTCGGAAAGTGGGGACACGCCCAACGCCTGCGTCTTATTTTTGATTGGCCTTTCACAAGCCAATTTTCCAAATTGTCTAGTCATTATTATCTCTCATATCTTAGAATCTGGTTGTCTAGCCTAGCTTGACGAGAATTGCGTCCCCTCTAAGTCGCTAGGCGCAGAGGAACTTAGGTCACAGGGGCGCTGACCGTCGAAGTTTCCCCGTCCGGGCAACTAGCTTCTAAGTCTTCCTTCCTTTGCGACCAGCCAGCCAGTATCATAGTTAAACAATGCAAACTATAGCTACACACGGTTCCCAACAAATAAAATATTCCCCGGAAACGTATTTCGTTACTAAGGGGGGTTGCATAATTTTCGTGGTGTCCTTGTCCCATGAGCGCGGGGTCCCCACCTTCCGAACGGCCCTTCTTGGGCTGTTCGGAAGGTGAGGGCCTCGCGCGCTGCAGTTTTTGTGCAGGTGTGGCGGGGGTGAAACGAGAGACGACTAGCGCCAGGATTTCCGTGGTGCATCCTCGAGCAGACATGGAAGCATGCAGAAATGGAGGCGTAGTGCACAGATAGCAGTGTGAGCTCGCAGATACTGGCGCATGTGGCGCACGCAACACGATCTTGATAAAGGGGTTTCCTCTCCTCCCCGTTTTAAGAGTTGACAGTGTTCACGTTTGCCAAACACATGCACTCCTCATTTACACTTCGAAAGCACTCTTCATTTCAGAACAATAGCGCAATTATAATATGAGGAGTCAACAAAGTAGCATATTTTTCTATTCCATTCAATTCAGAGTATTTTTTCTTACTTATCTCATTCCCAAGTGGAGACTGATTGGTCTAGTCTAGATGGACGAGAGTTGCGCCCCCGCTAAGTCTCTGGACTGAGAGGATTATGGGCCACGGGGGCGCTGGCCGGCGATAATCCCGTGCGGACAATCAGTTTTCACGGCTTATCGTCTAAATTCGATTCACAGCCTGCGTGGGTTGTTTTCGCTATGCTCAAATTTGGCGAAAAATTTGTTTTCCCCGACATCATTTTCCTTATGATGACGCACGCTTTGGCAAGAACAGACGAACTCCACCCTATGCCGTTTCTTTGCTTTTTTACCCTGCGTTAATAAACATAACATTTACAATTTCACGTCGGTTCTCTATTTTTATTCAAAAACTGTTTCCCTTTTTCATTGCAACATTTGTAATTCGCGTTGATTAGAATTCACGAAAAATCGCACCAACACTAAATCACATCCATAAGTATTAATACCACCCCCACCTCCACCACCACCTCACATGGGACATCAACAAAGAAGCATGCACTTCTCTTCACGTCTCATCTACTCAAGTCCAACACAATTTTTAACTAGTGCGCGTATTTGGACTCGTTCAACAGCAAGTGGATCGTTTGCAAGATCAAGTCCAAGACATGGTCGCCGCGTCGACGGAGCACAAGGAAGAGAAGGAGGAAGAGGACGACAAACGGTGTTATAGGTAATGGTATCGCCAAACAGAGGTACATTTACAAAGCACGCGCACAACACACGTTTCCACAATTGCTTTGCTACAATTACTACACGAAATCTCTTCTCTAACAACATTCACAAGTTTCAAGGTTAGAAGTGTTACATTTTCCGAGCTTATTGCGCTCCTGGCTGGCTGTAAAGCAATATTTGTCATATGTAATTTTTATGTCGCTCTTTGTTTGTTGCCGCTGTCGTTTTCTTTTCGGAAGTGGGACACGCCTCGTCTTATTTTTGATTGGCCTTTCACAAGCCAATTTTCCAAATTGTCTAGTCATTATTATCTCTCATATCTTAGAATCTGGTTGTCTAGCCTAGCTTGACGAGAATTGCGTCCCCTCTAAGTCGCTAGGCGCCGAGGAACTTGGGTCCCGGGGGCGCTGACCGTCGAAGTTTTCCGTCGGGCAACTAGCTTCTAAGTCTTCCTTCCCTTTGTGACCAGCCAGCCAGTATCATAGTTGAACAATGCAAACTATAGCTACACACGGTTCCCAACTAATAAAATATTTCCCCGGAAACCTATTTCGTTACTAAGGGGGGTTGCATAATTTTCGCGGTGTCCTCGTCCCATGAGCGCGGTCCCCACCTTCCGAACGGCCCTTCTGGGCTGTTCGGAAGGTGAGGCCTCCGCGCTGCAGTTTTGTGCAGTTGTGGCGGGGGTGAAACGAGAGACGACTAGCGCCAGGATTTCCGTGGTGCATCCTCGAGCAGACATGGAAGCATGCAGAAATGGAGGCGTAGTGCACAGATAGCAGTGTGAGCTCGCAGATACTGGCGCATGTGGCAGCACGCAACACGATCTTGATAAAGCAGGTGGGTCCTTTCTCCTCTCCTCCCCCGTTTTAAGAGTTGACAGTGTTCACGTTTGCCAAACACATTCACTCCTCATTTACACTTCGAAAGCACTCTTCATTTCAGAACAATAGCGCAATTATAATATGAGGAGTCAACAAAGTAGCATATTTTTCTATTCCATTCAATTCAGAGTATTTTTTCTTACTTATCTCATTCCCAAGTGGAGACTGATTGGTCTAGTCTAGATGGACGGAGTTGCGCCCCTAAGTCTCTGGACTGAGAGGATTATGGGCCACGGGGGCGCTGGCCGGCGATAATCCCGTGCGGACAATCAGTTTTCACGGCTTATCGTCTAAATTCGATTCACAGCCTGCGTGGGTTGTGTTTTCGCTATGCTCAAATTTGGCGAAAAATTCGTTTTCCCCGACATCATTTTCCTTATGATGACGCACGCTTTGGCAAGAACAGACGAACTCCACCCTATGCCGTTTCTTTTGCTTTTTTACCCTGCGTTAATAAACATAACATTTTCAATTTCACGTCGGTTCTCTATATTTATTCAAAAACTGTTTCCCTTTTTCATTGCAACATTTGTAATTCGCGTTGATTAGAATTCACGAAAAATCGCACCAACACTAAATCACATCCATAAGTATTAATACCACCCCCACCTCCACCACCACCTCACATGGGACATCAAGAAAGAAGCATGCACTTCTCTTCACGTCTCATCTACTCAAGTCCAAGACAATTTTTAACTAGTGCGCGTATTTGGACTCGTTCAGCAGCAAGTGGATCGTTTGCAAGATCAAGTCCAAGACATGGTCGCCGCGTCGACGGGATCGTTTGCAAGATATGGTATCGCCAAACAGAGGTACATTTACAAAAGCACGCGCACAACACGTTTCCACAATTGCTTTGCTACAATTACTACACGAAATCTCTTCTCAACAAACATTCACAAGTTTCAAGGTTAGGAAGTGTTACATTTTCGAGCTTATTGCGCTCCTGGCTGGCTGTAAAGCAATATTTGTCATATGTAATTTTTATGTAGCTCTTTGTTTGTTGCCGCTGTCGTTTTTCTTTTCGGAAAGTGGGGACACGCCCAACGCCTGCGTCTTATTTTTGATTGGCCTTTCACAAGCCAATTTTCCAAATTGTCTAGTCATTATTATCTCTCATATCTTAGAATCTGGTTGTCTAGCCTAGCTTGACGAGAATTGCGTCCCCTCTAAGTCGCTATGCGCAGGGAACTTGGGTCACGGGGCGCTGACCGTCGAAGTTTTCCCGTCCGGGCAACTAGCTTCTAAGTCTTCCTTCCCTTTGTGACCAGCCAGCCAGTATCATAGTTGAACAATGCAAACTATAGCTACACACGGTTCCCAACTAATAAAATATTTCCCCGGAAACCTATTTCGTTACTAAGGGGGGGTTGCATAATTTTCGCGGTGTCCTCGTCCCATGAGCGCGGGGTCCCCACCTTCCGAACGGCCCTTCTTGGGCTGTTCGGAAGGTGAAACCTGCGCGCTGCAGTTTGTGCAGGTGTGGCGGGGTAGAAACGAGAGACGACTAGCGCCAGGATTTCCGTGGTGCATCCTCGAGCAGACATGGAAGCATGCAGAAATGGAGGCGTAGTGCACAGATAGCAGTGTGAGCTCGCAGATACTGGCGCATGTGGCAGCACGCAACACGATCTTGATAAAGCAGGTGGGTCCTTTCCCCTCTCCTCCCCCGTTTTAAGAGTTGACAGTGTTCACGTTTGCCAAACACATGCACTCCTCATTTACACTTCGAAAGCACTCTTCATTTCAGAACAATAGCGCAATTATAATATGAGGAGTCAACAAAGTAGCATATTTTTCTATTCCATTCAATTCAGAGTATTTTTTCTTACTTATCTCATTCCCAAGTGGAGACTGATTGGTCTAGTCTAGATGGACGAGAGTTGCGCCCCCGCTAAGTCTCTGGACTGAGAGGATTATGGGCCACGGGGGCGCTGGCCGGCGATAATCCCGTGCGGACAATCAGTTTTCACGGCTTATCGTCTAAATTCGATTCACAGCCTGCGTGGGTTGTGTTTTTGCTTTGCTAAAATTATATATACATTTAATACATTAATAGATACATATAATTAAATATTTGTCGTGTTTAATTATATGTATCTATTCTTTGGTTTGTTGGTGCCCATGTAATATCAGTCTGTTTTTCTTTTGTTTTCGTAATGTCTTTGGGAGCGCTGTTGTAATGGTGTTTTGTAACATGGTACGTTCACGTGGTGGTATTTCTTACTACTGCTGTGCCTCCCGGGCTTTTGGGAAGCGACTGAGTTGTTATAATAGATTCTATCTTTTTGGCGGTTGATTTAAATGACAACCAATTGGAAGGCGTTCATTCACAGCTTCTTTGAGTACAAGCTGAACATGTTCAGTGGTGTGTAGATTTGTTTTTTGTTATGGAATGAAAGCCAATGAATGTGTCAAATGTACTAAATTCTTCGTCAATGGTGATATTAGTATTTGGATGTTTACATAGACAACGCAAACAACGTAGAATTTTTTTTGTCAATAGGAGTATTGTGCAAGCAATTTAGAATTTATTTTACTGTATACTATAATAAAATAAAAGTTTTATGTACAAATTTTAATATGAATGAAGGAAAGGCATAGAATCAGAATAGCATAGAAATTGGAAGCTTACCTGGTATTTTAATGTTTTTTTAATTTTTGAATTGCACTGATATATGAATAAATTGATATGATTACTATACAAAAAATTTTAGTATTTTAATTTCATAAATTATTTGATATGAGCAATGTTATTCATAGCTAAGGTTACTCTATGTTATTTGTTTGTATGCTACAATATTACCTTCAATGTAAGATCCTGAATGTCAACAAGACAGTTGACAAAGGAAAAAGTGATTTTACATTTCCAATTCTATGAATTATATTATCATAATCATTTGTGAAATCGTTAAGGTAAGTTTCTCGATTCATTAACAAGTGTGTATACATTTTTAAAATGTAAATTGTGTTTAGTATTATTTCTGTGGTTGGTTATTGAATTTTGCTTATTGGGTGGTTCTTTAATGATTTTTATGTTCCTTCATTCTTATAGCTAACTTGTGTTTAGTTTGACTAATGTAACTTTTGTCTTGACAAGTTATTTTGTAAATTGATGAAACTAAACATTTGACCAATTTACGCTTATACTATAGAAATATAAATTAAAATTCCAGTTATTGAACAATAATCACATTTATATATTCATAGATCTGTGCAATTTAGAATATTTAAAATAATAAAATTGGAAAATAAGCTTCCAATTCCTATGTTAATCTACTTATTTATGGCTTTCATTCATTTATATTAAAATTTTGTATAGAAAATAATGTTTGTATTTTATTAAGGTATTTTAGCTGCCAATTGTACCTACCAATTTGTACCTGTACCTGAAGATAGACATTTGATATCTGAAATGGAAGTAAGAGTGTAATAAACTGAAAATAAAAAATCTCATTGTCTAAAAATTGATTTGGAAAGTTTTACCAAGATACATATACAATCTTTAAGTGATACAAATAAAAATAATGAGTTTATAAAAAAATAGAGCAATGTTACAAGTAATGATAAATATTATTTGTATTGTTAAAATACATGTTAAGTACTCACTATATGATGCACTCACCCATGTTTTTGATTTAGGCAGCAGATTTTGGAAACAAGCCATTTGGTTGTACAGTGCAATGTGCAGATTTACCATCTACCTGTAAGGCACAAATATTTCATACATATTGTTGTTTAATGTCATCAGATTTAAAAAGTCTGCCATCTACATCTATAACAATGTCACATCACATGTATGGTAGACACATAGGAGGGTATAGATTGTTTATCATCTATTTCCGTATAGCAAGATTCAGAGAGCTCAAGAAGCAAAAATGGCTATTGGAATTATCAGAATCTCTATCGTTATCAGAACCATCATCTCAATCAAGTTACGATGATTCATGTTACACAGTCCTACAGGGTAAAGAGAAAGATTTAAAATGCCTTTTTCAGAGAACCATTGCTACATAGAAATATCGTTTCTTGTTCTTTTCAAACACTGAATTTCCCTTTGAAATTTGTATTCATTTTTGTAGTGATGCACATTTTCATACCAAAAGGAAATCGCAGTTGTGGTACACACTTAATTCAAAAAATATTGTTTATTGAACATTTGCATAATTTCAGAGTATTTTCATACATATGCCAAGTAAAGAAACAAGACTTATCATTAAATACGTTGACCAAATGAAAGCTACGAAAAGTACCCTGGCAAAGTGAATAAAGTACAAAAACTCATTATTTTTAGTTAAAATATTAATTCATTCAATATTCAAATTACAATATAGTATTATTCTTACCATTTTGTTTTCCATTATTTATCTTTTCTAATAAACAAACACTGTGAAAATTATTAAAACAAAACCTAATTTTAAGAAAATTAGTTTTATTTATATTGAACTATGGGGTGCAAATTACAAGATAGAGGTTGATATTTTGGAAAACTGTAGAGAATTTACAGGGCTACAATTTGTATTTAGCCCGTTCCATGATCTCCATCAGAACACAAGATATTCTTAAAAATGAAGGGAGAAAAGTAATTTTTTCCAATTTTGCCCTTCTTTTTTGTTGATTATAAGGGTCAAAATTGGATTTAAATGCCTGAAAAAATTCTCATAACATCTTAATAGTATATACAAAACAACAGGGATTATTTAAGACAATATTCATAGGCGTAATGTGGTTAAAAATATTTAAACTTTTATAAAAAGAAATAAAACGAGTTTCTCATATACGTACGTATGTAGAGTAACTTATGTAATACTGCTGAAAATCGATTTCAATATTTCAACATAAGTACTCGTTTTGGGGTCCCCCGATACCGAAAAAGTATTTTTTTCCTCCTTGAAAACGTCTGTCCGACCACCTATGAAATACCACAAGCGCTTAAACCATTCATATGATTTTTTACTAAATTGAAGAAACACCTGTCGATCTGGCTTGAGTCGAAGCTTTGAGGTTTTGAAAAACTTTTTTTTAAATTTGGGGGGCACTTCACATGAAGCGCGTAGGCCATTTTCAAAATTTTCTCAAAAATAACTCCAATTTTTATTTTTTTATTTTTTGAAAGAATAGAGTTAAATACACTGAAAGGTGCATACGTCCTATTTTCAGGGTTAACTCTAAAGTATCGAGAATTTCAAAAGTTTTAAGTTTTTCCGGCATCTTCCTACAATTTCAAAATTAAAGTTAGATTTTTCTTTCAAGAAAACATTTTTCTCCATATTTAGTTCTTTCATTGAGGTCATGTACATTTTTTTAAATTCTAGTATTTTTAGGGAAATATTGCGTACAATATGTGCAATATTAAAAAATAACAAAATTAAGAATTTCTCAAAAACAGCTCCACATTTTTTCTTTAAACTTATAGTACAGATAATGCTAAATGTGCTCTATAAGATGACCTCCTTTTTTTCAATATTAATATTGCTCTACTCTTTTGTTTTATAAAAATGTAATTTTTTTACATCTCTCTCGTGCCGTTAATATTTACATTTGCGGCGATTTGTTAACATTATTGCATTTACGAGTACATGTGCTTCAAGTGATGTTTCATAAAGTTTTTTGAAAACTCAAAAACTTAGTATGAAAAAGAGTCTCAAATTTCGTGTTTACAATGACGCTTAAACGACTTTTTCTTAAAAACCATTCGAAATTTTTCAACAAAAATTGCCATATAGAACGAGATTTTACTCTTCTATAATATTCTTTAAGTGAGTTTCTATTATTTCGTAAGTTCTATCATTAGGAAACCGAAAAGTTGAGAAAATGTCAAAAATGCACTTTGGGAGGTAATAAATGGCAGCTGGCACGAGAATATGCCTCCAAATAGCCAACCAGACCAAAGAAAATAAAGTAATTTGAGAAAGGCTGTGCCATTCTATTTTCATTTGTATGAAGTACTCAGGGTAAATTGATTTAAATTCGGGGGAAAATTTTAGTTTTTTACTTCAATTACGATTTTCAACATAAAAAAACAGATTTCCTTATCATAATTCGGTATCCCCTTTAATCAATTTTTTGCCAATTTTAAGAAACAAGAGTTTAAAGAAAATTAAAATTGCCTATGTTTCACACAAAATTTCGCCAATAAATCTCATGTTTAAAAAAAATGAATATGACATTTTTAGATGTTTTTTCAAGAACACAAAGAAAAAATGTTTTTCATAATTGTAGGAAAGATGCCGGAAAAGTTTGAATTTTTTCAATTTTCGAAAAATAAAGAGTTTTCTGCGAACATGAGACTTGCGCCATTCTCCTAAACGTCCATCACACTATCCAATAAAATTTAATAAAAAACGATGAAGCCAATTTTTGAAAGTTTTGAAACTCCTAGGGGCTTTATGTAAAGTACTACCTAGAATTAAAATGTCGGTTTCAAATTCAAGGGACCGCGACATCAGCCAGATTGATTGGGAAATATGGATTTGGAGAAAATCAACTGAACGGTTCTTACCGTCTTGAAGAACTGAGAATTTACTTTCACTTAAAATATTTTTGAGGGGTACTTCACCGTGGTCGATCTAACGAACATACTACCTTAGTTTTATTTTCTTGCGCTTCGTTTGAGGTTGTGTCAATATATAAATATGCGGTAATAAATTAAATTAATACTACAAATCGTAGAATGAGAGGTACAGTAGTAAGAAATGTACTGTAACTAACCGATAAACAAGTTGAAATCTAAATCCAGATGGAAATAAACGTATTTGTAAAGAATTGATATTATTCGACAAGCGAATGCACATAGTTTTGACAACATTGCGCTGGCAACAGTGCGTTCGTTGGTCGCTTCTGTATAATTTGCTGCGATGTGTCAAATGTATTCCTGTTTGTTCATTTGTCAAAGTAAGAAATGATTGTTGCTCCTCACTATCGAAATGAATGCAGATATGCATCACAGGCGCTTTGGTTGAATTGGACGTTTTCAAGCAATAGCTGAGGTATTAGTAGCTCAGAAAATGCAATATTTCAATATAATGCAGCTGTTTCTAATAACGAGAGAAAGTATGTGCTGTTTTAGCACCGCTAGTTTAAAAAAGATTGTTTAAAGCAAAAAAATATCTTCAAATTTATAATTTTTAAATGTTAAAATTTTGCACTGTTCGAAAACAGTTCGCCGAAATGAGAATAGCAGCAATCTGTTTACATACGATAAATTTAAAAAAATCTGTGTATTGGGTTCCAGGAGTTGAAGTGTGAATCCCACTGGTTCAACCATCTAATCGATCGTTTGTAAAACCACATGAGCACTGAAAAGAAATTATTGACTCGAGATTTTCCAAATTACCCAAGAAGAAAGAGAGATGCACAATTGAAGGGCCCTGTGGGGTAAACATATCTAAAAGACTTAAGAGAAGTTCTGTAACTAATATCAATTACAAAACGTTATGAAATTAAGGGCATCATTCAAAATGTTTAGTTTTTGTTTGTCTAAAAACGCAAAACACTGTGAACAGCCTAATTTTTTTTCAAGCAATTGAAAGGCTCGGCAGAACAACATTGATCTAGTTCTGAGATATTGAAGGTTTCACTAGAACTTTCATAACGTAAATTATTCAAATTATCGTTTCCATGTTGTCGCGGCAGGAAGTAATAAGAGCCAAAATTTATTGCTTATTTATCCTTGAAAATAGATTTTATTACATGGGCGTTTTTTTGTTTTTTTCTCCCTTTCAAAATTCAAAATTTTATTGCTTATTTATTTTTGAAAATAGATTTTACTACATGGGAGTTTTTGTTTTTGTTTTTTTCCTTTGAAAATTCAAAATTTAAGTAGTATATGACTTGGTGTAGGGATCACAGAATTTTGAAAATGTGCACACAATTCACTTTTCCCCATAGCACGTCATACGCAGTTTTTAACTGTTTTTTTGACGAAAATAAATAAATAAAAATAAATAAATAAATAAACGGAACCCAGTACATTTTTAAATTTTTAAACACAGTACACTTGCATATAAGTCCAAACTGGATTTAAATAACATATTACAATAAAAGAATATTTTAAGTTATATTTAATACTAATAACTCAATTTCAAGAAAATTGGGATAGCCCCTTGTTCTACTAAGCCCTTCAATTAGAGCACAGTATTCATTTAAATTGAACATGAAAACAAATTTACAGATAAAACATTTTGCTACTCACGTTCTGAAATATTGGAAATTATCCATGGGAATTACGAGAGAACATTTAATTCACGTTTTTTGCTACGCTCGTAAATTCAGTTTGTCCGACGAAATTGTCCAAAGTATTTAAAAGAACTCAATTTTCAATAACAAAAAATGTTCTCTCGCGGCAAATACAATAAAATCGACACACTTCTCCCACTTCCATATGAAAGGAAAAATTATGACAGACACGTATTTGTATAAAAATACTTAATTATTAAATCACTAACTCATTTTAATTTCAAACAGAACTTTCCTTCAGCCTTGAATACAAATTGTTTGGCCCTAGGACGCACTGTATTCAAGTTGACTTTGAAAACAATTGGCCAGATGTTCCGGATTAAATCAACCTGATTAAATGCGATTTTTAACAGAAGTCCATTTGATGTCAGTCGTATCTCCGTGAAATTCTTTCTTTTCAACATTATTCAGATTGGTTGTATATGAGAGCCGCGGAAAGAATATATATACACAAACAAATGTCACAGCTGAACCCGCGAGAACATTCTGCACTTTGAAAATCATGTGAAACTAGTCCCCTACTAGACTTCGAATAGCCAGCCCCTGAACTGTACATGAAAGCATTATAGACCTTTTGACACACCAATTTATTTTTACATAGATTTAAGAGTTTCTAGCCGCCCATGCAAGCTGTGGAACCGATATCAAGGAGAGCTACGTCTTCACAAATGTAACAATGTTCAAACGGATCTCATTTTCTAGAATATTGGTTAAGAAATAATTAAATCTTCACCTTTCCCGCACATTTCCCTGCATTTTGCCCCACGCGTACCCATATGCTCCCCACATATTTATCTGGAAATTCAAAAATGTTATTTAAGTAGTTCTTAATTCAAAATACTTTTACAGACGTTACTGCGGTGGGTAGTACTATTTGTTGCGTCTACACCTTGACGCAACGCGTCTCCAAGCCCCCTTAAGGGGCGTTGAGCGCTTTGCACTGGGGAGTGATCCTCCATTAATGTGCTTTTTATTGCTGGAGTAATCCTCCGTTAATTACTATATTTGTCAAGTCTCGTCCCGTCGCAGTCAGTCAGTGCCAAAAGGCACGTTCCCTTCGGCCAGGGGCTCGACGCCGTTAGATTCCGGGGTTCCTGGCCGGTCACCCAACCACGAACCCGCGAGTCTCGAATTCGCTTAACCTTCGTGACTTCACGGAGGTTACACGGAGGACTTCACGGAGTAAACGAATTCGGCTAGCGCCGCCGGCGCTAGCCGTCAAATGGTATACCGCACACACATTTGCGACTTATTTATTGACTTGCCCTACTAATTGAATTTTGAATTTAAAAAAATTAGCGTTTTTTTCTAGGATTGTTAATAAAAGTATCCGCTCCGATGGAATAATATATATTTTCATGGGTAAATCAGCAATAAATTTGGGCTCTTATCCCTCATCATGTCCTTCGTCCAGGAATATGCCGCGACAACATGGAGAACGATAATTTGAATAACTATATTTCCCACTGAATTCTAGATGACATGCACAGTAAATGAAGTTACATTTATGTCCAGAAGCAAAACAAGGGGCCATCTCAGCATTTGCTCAAAGGATCAGGGAAACTGGACGAAAAACCTGATCGAGATGGGGTCATTGACCCAGAAGCTGCGGTACATTTTGTTACAGGTTTGTAATTATACAATCCAAATGGTAAATAATACATTAAATATCACTTACAAAATTAACTTGTAAAGTGTTATAATATAATGTACATGTATTGTATGTGTATTTTTTGTAATGAGCTGTTGATACTGTCACCTGATGAATATGATTACTATGTTGAATGTTATAGTTATAAACATCGGAGTTTTCCTAAAATATATTACCGCCTTTAAGCAAGTAATTTTTAACAAAACCCACTGATTCGTAAATCAACAGACAAGGTAATGGTAAAATTCCTAGATTAATGAGAGGCTTACAAGAATCACATGGGTGGGATTTGGTTGTTATTCGTATAATTCTTTTTTGTAATCTAAAAGTCTGGGAGTTCTAAGATGTATTTCCCCAGAATAGTATGCCATATCACAGGTGGGAATGAATATTCGTGAAATATACACAACGAACTGTATGAAGGCTGACTGTGAGTCGATGTGCTCCAAATGAAGTTTTTCGAAAACTCAATACATTCATCTGAAAAAGAAATTTCGCATTTACAGTAACGCTTAACGCCATTTTCTGAAAAACTGCTTCAAATTTTCCAATGAAAATTGCTATTTAGGACGAGTTTTTAGCCTTCATTAATATTCTTAAAATAATATTTCGGTTCTATTATTGAGAAACCGAAAAGTTGAGAAATTTTCAAAAAATGTACTTTGGAGGCGATAGATGGCAGCGTGTAAGGAGGGGCAAGACTGTACAGTACCAGTCCACACCAAGGAAAATATAAACATTTACTACCACAAAGTCTGTGCCATTCTGCAACACCTCTAGTTACTTTTTCTCGTAAGAAAAAGGACTGTAATCGTGTGCCGGGAAGCAGCGGATTTTCGACAGAAAATCTCTCTACTGGGGGCGCTGCGAATGAAAAAGTGGATAATTTTTATTTAAATGATAAGAATATTGACAAACTGTAACATTTAATGTACCTCGAGACCACTTCGGTAATTATGAAAATAATTTCACAGTCGTATATCTGTAATGAAAAAAATCGATTTTGCTGAAGATCATCCTGTTGCCGATTCGAATTTATTTTACAATACGTGGGCGAAGAACCCTTCTACCAGATCCTGCTTGAATCAAGGTAAGTTAACATCGTTCTGTAATATTCATCGTCTGGTGAGTTTGAAATTTCTTAGAGGTCGATAATATCCATAAAACTTGTGGGTCAACAACTAAAAATTGAGTATCCTCGCCACTGACCTATTATTATTATTATTATTATTATTATTATTATTATTATTATTATTATTATTATTATTATTATTATTATCTGAAAATCGAACCTATGCCGCCTTTATAAGTGTATTTAACTCTATTCTTACAACAAATTTAAAGAAAAAATTGGAGCCGTTTTTGAGAAAATTTTGAAAATGTTCCTTGGGTTTCATACAAAGTCTCCCCAGAGCTTCAGCTCACGCAAAAACGACGGGTCTCTTCAATTTGGAAAAAAACCTACGCGCGGTTTAGGCGTTAGGTTTGTTCACATACGACAGACGGACGGACGTTTTTCTTTCAATTGGTTTTTCTGCATCAAGGGCCCACAAAACAGGAATTCTGGCCACACCACGTATTACAGAATTTTTTCCTAATTTAGCAACTGGATTTATCTACTTTTTCGTTATCAGGGCCCGGCAATGATTTTTTTCTGCCGAAAATACGCCGTTTTTTCGCGCAACATTACATAACTTTCTCTATACTACGTATATTATTCTGTATATACGTACGTATACGAGAAAGTAAAAATGACACACGACAGATTTCAGTTGTAAAATAATTTGGGTATTCTAAGACTCCCAGATTACCCTTCAGCTTCGCCACTGTTGTGCTGTTCTGAACTTCCCTTAGCACATTTACTTGCGCGAAACTACTAAACAAAATAGTAGACTTGCCTAATCATTCTGGTGGTGACCGTTTACGATGTGTTGTAGGAGTTGTTTTATAATATGAACATCACGGACTTACCTTCTCCACATGTAGTCACAAATGTGATTTATTATCAACGTTTAGCAAACACGTCGGGATGCTAAGAGAGCAACTGCCGACACCACTGGATCACTTTAAAATGACCTCGCGGCGCAAATCATTAAAAACAACCATTAAAATTCTCCATCTCAGTAAATCCAACGATTCTATAGTAAATACAAGAAATACGAATTACAAAACTAAATATCACACGCACAATATTTAACACCAATAAATAACATTCGTTGCCGTTAGAAACGATTCAATAGGCCATGATTATAATTTAATACATTCGTAATACAAGACCTGGTGGCCGGCAACCATAAACTTCCATATCAACCCAATAATTCAGTATATAAGGATACAATTATCACGAAAACGTGTTTCATCAAGGCATACAAGCTAGCACAAACATGGATAAATCCCACGGTGTAAGATACATCTTACACCGTGGTAAATCCCTAGTTTAAGGTGGCACGGTTCCTTTGATTCACTAATTCGGTTCATTAGAAGAGAATCGACTTCATGAACTGAATCCTTGTTTATACGTAGTAGTCGCGTGTAGTTAAGTTCATTATGTTACCGCAATAAATATAATTTAAAATAAAATCTATTTCACTAAGTCATGCTACTTAGTTTTATTATTGGGGGGTTATCGCCTCCCAAACCCCCCATTTTAAGACTAAAAAATCAACTCGTCATAAAATAATATCATAAAAAGTCAAAAAATAAAAAATACGTTTTTCTTCACAGTTCTTTCATCAATTTGTTTAACACTGCTTAAAAATGTTTAATAAAAATAAACAAATAACTCACCTCTGAATTTATATGATAATTTTTTTGGAATTTGTTAATTTTAGAATTTCTCCTCCATATATATTCCGCTAAATAAAATGTAAAATTATTTTCGACTTTGTGGCGTGGAATTGCGCGCTTAATTGCATTCCTAGTCCCCTCAATGGCATTTGTATGTGCTCCAGTTTCAGGATCTTTGAATGTAATAGAGTGATTAACTCTTAGATGGGTAAAACCATCTTTACGACAATCATAAGCCTTCCAGCAATCCGAGATCATAATAGATTTCGGCTTCATGTAATTCTTGATGATGTCCAAGAGTACATCCTTGCTACGACATTCAACGACCTTGAATAAGGACCGAGAGGAACCCCTTTAAACACCACCAAACACCCATTTCCCTTCCACTCTTTTGCCCCTATTCCTTTTACCAAACTTACTCTCATCGATTTCAACCTCTCCACCCAGTGGTTGACTTTCATCTGCAAGCACTTCGAAACATAACTCTCGACAAAAACTCATCCAGTCAGTAATCGTACTCTCACATACACCAGCATCCAGTGTTCAACCTTTGCTTCCATCACCCACATGTAGATAATGAGAAGCACCTTCCATATCTTCATGTGACTCTCCTCAAACCAAGAATCCTTTCGCACAGACATTTTCACACTATGACCATTCTCGCCTCCCACCATACAAATCCACTCATAACCATAACCACTCCTATCCTTTCTCTCGGTAAATTTCATATCTTTCTTGCACACATTACGTACACGTCGAGGCGCAAGCAAACCCACTTTCTGACCACTGAATCACATTCAAAGTTCCCTCTCGGCGCAAATCATAAATAAAACCAGCATTCATACCTTCCATCTCAGTAGACACACAAACCTATTTGAAGAGGACTTGAAATGCGAAAAATACACACAATTCCACGCCAACAAATTATCAGGTGACTTCTTCTCATTGAACATAAATAATTCAGTTGTTATAGTAACAACTAAATGTGTTAATAGAAGACTGCTTAACTACTATATTTACCCATTACTATATATTTCAGTTCAAGCAGGAGATATACTCTTTGGTCGGGACCCATCAATCAAAATCTCTTTTGATGCTGGCGCATGCGTAGTTCAGTTCTCAGAATTGTGTTGCGTTTGCGTTGACTTGCAAAAACTCCCTATTATTCCGATAATCACAAAATTCTACAAATAAAATACATGTGAATACATGACAGAAGCAAAGTACATTATTTTCGTGTTTATTGCATGTCATTCAATTAAGCAATGGACTGATTGTTTCAGTTCGTATTGTTCATGCTAGAAATTAATTTTATGGCCAACCAATTTTACAACCAACGCATTTTGACACCAAGTGGTCGGCTACGTCATCCGCGCGTCGCTACTCGACGGATCCAACGTTGCGTTCGCGACCTGGTTTGCGCCTCCGCTCCCGCTTCGGCGCTCATGCTACTTTATAAACCTCTCTCACTTTTAAGATAATTTATTTTAAAGGGAATAGTGTTGGACTGGCATGCCCTTCTACTTGCGCATTTGCTTACATTAGACTACAAAACCAAAAGGTCAACTTACCTACTCATTACGACGCTTACGATGCTCGTAGAACTTCTTTCATCATATAATCACGGATTTCCCTTCTCCACATGCACCTATATAGATGAGTCGAAGTTGTTTTCAACTTTTCGCTAACATGTCGGGATTAATTTGTTTTTATTTTCCATTTTTCCTGTTTATAATTTAATCATTACAACCAAATATAACCAACACACACACACAGGTAATCTTTATTCAAAATCTGTTATGCAGACAGAGACAATTTTAATACTGTCAATAGTAATTGAAATATGTACTTCTCAGATTTTCGTTTTATTATTATTATTATTATTATTATTATTATTATTATTATTTTGCTTGAAATACTAAAGTAACTTACTTAAAGGAAAATACAGTTAAAAACTTCTCTAACTGGTAGAAAAAGAAATGTAATATGTTACATACTTTCAGTCTAGTCATATTGGCATGAACCCTTCAAAGCAGGATTTTTTGTGAACATTTTCTATGTTCGTACACATTTCCATACATGCAAATCTATGTATTCATGCAAACGTTACCCTCAATAACGTAAATTCTCTAATAAGAAAGAGGTCAAATATTAATATCAATTAACATTGATGTAGCTAATGGCTTTGTAGAAAGCAATTCCTAGTAAATATGATCAGTTCCCATAGCGATAGATAAATGAAGTAAGACTACAAAATTAATTCACAAACAGCCGAAAAATGATATCGCTGAAACAAATATTACTGATAAAATAGCTGAGATATGAAAATATATTAGGGAATTGGTTTCGTGAAATTTGTATGACAATATTATTTCATAATAAATGCAAGCTCAAATAAAATTCCAATAACTACATCAAGAAAGGAAAACGTATGCTTGGGTTGGGATTCGAGATTTATCTCTTAGGAGAAGTATATAACAATATTTTTAAATGATTGTTAGCTAATTCATTCGCTCAACACCACCTAGATTTAGGTGGTGTTGAGTTTCAATTGCATTAGGGCTGTATTTTAATCCTTTATTCACTATTCTTTAAGTTTAAAGTTTAAACTTTCACTTATTTACTTGGTAAAACAACACTGCTCCCAGAGAATCTTCTAACTTTTCAAATGAATTTGAACTTGGTAAAAACATAAACATTTTATTATCATTTGCTTCTATTAAATCTTCCAGTACATTACTTTAAATTAGTAATATCGGGTTGGAATAACAGTTCCGGAAAAAAGAGCAGTAACACCGTATTCAGGATATCTAAAATGAATTATCTTTTGTATTTTGGAATAACAAATACTAAGTGTCGTTAGCAAGGTTCATAGTGTTCATAGTATTGCTCTACCAGACAAAAAAAATCCTTCCACTGCGCATGCCCAAACATGGCCTCCCCCTCCAAAGCTACTAGTATTTCCCCATCTGCCTGCGCTCTTTGTCACAACCATAGACTATGGTACTATATGTCTATAGTCTATGGTCACAACATAGCTCTCTGTCTTTCTCTTGTGGGTCGCGCGGTAATTCAACACTGCGAGTTTGGCTATAACAATCTGATGAGTGAGAATATTCAAACGAAATGCAGCTTGTTTCTACAGATGAACTGTAGAAATAACTGCAGAACTTGTAGAACTTACAGAATAGTATTAGAAGTATTCTATGTTAGTGTTATCCGCGCACGTTTTCTTCAGCCCTCGTTTCGCCAGATGCGAGAGGGGTATTTTGACGAAAGAAATATTATATCGAATATGTAGCTCGTTTTTCGATGCAGAGTAGTTTCTTTTACAAGGGAGCGAACATTTCTTGTTATCGGATTTTGTCGACTACGTTCGTTACTATCATTTATACTTCGGTTTTCTAACGTGGCGGCTGAGGGTAATTTCTCCTAGATAGAATTCAGCACGACTTTTTAAGTCATTCTCAGTCCTGCCGCTACAGTCGCTTGATCTCCAGCACTGCTTGATGCGGTCGCGATCATGCGACATCGTGCGGCAGGACTAAGAAAGACGCAAAAAGTCGTGTCGAGTTCCATCTTCGAGATATTACCCTCAACCGCTACGTTAGAAAACCCCAAGTATATGTAAGCATATGATGCTTTTATTAAGCATGTTTGTATACTGTTAAAATATGTTTCTATTCTGTACGTTTTGTTCCTTTATTATATTGTATTTTATTCGTGTGCTGTATTATATTAAAAAGTGGCTTGCCCCGTCCAAAGTTGTAACCAGTTGGCTGAAATAATCTAATCGTATTCTAAATTCAAGTAATGTTGGTAAAGGAGTGGGGTGTAACTATTCCGGGGCAAAGAGACAATATTCTGGAAAGTAATTATAATCTTACCTTAAAAATGAAAATGTATCTTGATTTGAAAAGACAACCGCCCTCAAAAATTGTGTGATGCGAGAACGATGTTATGAAATATTCATAAAATTAGGAAACGTACTTGAACTACCACTTAAAACATTTTCAATAACTATTCTATTGTCTACCTAATTTGTGAAATATAATCAATAAAATTTTGTGCTAAGGACCTCAAACTCAACATATTGAAGTTTTACCAGATCAATTGAATTTTCAGAAAGCTCGAGTATAAATTTAGTCGGCCATGAAGACAAAGCTTCATTACGGAATGTAAAACCCCAAGAATAAATAGGTCTTTTGTTCGTTTCGCAGAATGACAATGGAATGTGTACATGTATAACCAACCAATCATTACAAAAACCGTTCATAGTTTTGTTGGCTCGTATATATCATAAGGTTGACTATTTGTAGAGTGGTTCAAATAAACGCGCGTTTACGTAAAAGTGCTATCAGCGCTCTCACTATTCTTGAGTGCAATGAGCATCTCTGCGTTATGATTTGTGTCGGAGTTTTTGGGTGGTTCCCTTTGGTGTCGCTGGTTTGATTCTGGTGTTGTGGTTTCTCGCAGGTTGTAAGTGTGCACGTTTGTGTTGCGTTTTCTCACGGGGTGATCGTTTGCTGCGTGTTCTTGTCAGTTTCTTTTATTTTATTGGCACACGTCGAGAAAACGTTGCTTAAAAGAATATGGCCAAACATCATCCCGATTTGATATTTTGTCGAAAGCAGCCGGGTGTAGGTAATGTATCAAAGTTTCGCTGACATGTGCCTTTACTGTGATTTATATTATGATAGTGACAGTACTTTAATATTCACAATGCTGATAGTCCACTACACGAATAAATTATTCTAAGAATTGCGCAATCCATATAATATTGTAAAAGGTTACGGTTTAGTCATTTGTCATTTCCATTATTAATTTTATTATTCGTAAATGTGAAATGTTTTGCAGCTATTGGTCGTCTGTGCGAAAAATGCGATGGAAAATGTGTAATATGCGATTCATATGTACGACCGTGTACTCTGGTAAGAATTTGTGATGAATGCAATTATGGATCGTATCAAGGGCGTTGTGTCATATGTGGAGGACCTGGAGTTTCAGATGCTTACTACTGCAAGGAATGTACAATTCAAGAAAAAGACGTAAGTGTGGATCTTTGTTATAAATTCAAAGTGTGTGTATTCTTTATTTAATGACATGTTCTCCGTACTTTTTGTTCCAGAGAGATGGATGCCCTAAAATTGTTAATCTTGGAAGTTCAAAAACAGACTTATTTTATGAAAGGAAAAAGTATGGTTTCAAAAGAAGATGATATTATGACACTCCTCATGCTGCATAATCTCCATAACTCCAGAAAGGAAGATCTTTCTATTGACTTTGTTACTTGTACAAGTAGAATTGCAAAATATGTACATTGTGTGCTTAAAATTACTTTTATATTGTGCAAGAATTATTTTCTTTGACATTATTTTGTTCAGTGCCCAATATAACGTGTACTAGTTCTCTGAAAGTAAAAGAATTTATTATGGACTTTCTTGTTATTTAAGATAATTGCAATATTGAAAGGTTTTATTATGTGATCACAGTTAATTTCTTTAGTAACCAAGTTATTGGGTGTATTTTCCCACGACTGGTAACTAAAACCTTTTAGTTATCAAGTCAGATACAAATACAGCCAATAAACGATTGAGGTTAAATGTATTTAATATATAACCTACAAACACTTGCTAGGGAACAATGTGTGTCTGGCCTTAGAATGCATTGTTAACCTGATAAGAGCATGTAAACCTCGTGAACCCATGAAAACAGAGGGAGACTGGTGCTGTTTGACAGGTTTCCTTTCATTACTCCTGCTTTGTTCCACAGAGGTTTTGGCTGGTATCATTCCACCCACTTAAAAACGCAATTGCTATGAAATTCTTCTTTACTTACAATATGAATTTATTTTGAAAAGTAATTTCAAAATTTGGACTTGTATATAGAGTGAGACAGAGAGCAGTAATTTTACTCATTTTTGCAAAGACTAACAGACTTATGTTTTTCGGATATGAATATTCAACGAGTTAGCATGCTGAACTTACTTTTTAATCACCAATGTTGCTTTTAACAGTTTCTAGAAAGCAATAATAAAATCATAAAACATGGAACTAAAATGTAGTTAGTTTAGATATATTACAAAAGGTAAGATATTAGTTTTATCAAATTTCTCACAATCAGTAGGAAAGGGATTTACTTTTTAACTCTTCAAAATTGCGCCTAAAAATACTTCACAGAAAATTATCAAATTTTAGTCATGTATTTGATAATTTAAAGAAATTTTGAGTTTTCAGGTTTTTGGTGCATCCGTTTATTTTCTATTGTTTTTCAAAATTCTGAAGAAAGATTTCTTGTGCTAACAAATTTGTTCCTTTCACACAGACAGCTGCTTTGGTTATATTTTTCATACAAAAATTATCATAGTATCCCATTTTATTCAGGTACCTCTCTAGTGACTAGTTTGCCTGGAATAAAATATAATGCATATAGATAATATCTTAAATACACTATTATTACTGTTATTATAATTTTTTATTGGTTTTTTTATGAGGAAATTTGTACTTGGAAAATTGTAATGAACATTCAAGAAAGAGGCTAAGGATTGATACTCTTTAATATTCACTGACTGCTTAGCTTTATCAACAGAATTAAAATGCATTTTTCTCCAAATGGACTTTGATCTACAAATCTATAATTTGTGGTTTTATTTTTTAAATAAAATATTTTTTGTTAAAATTCATCATCGTCAGAGCAGATAATATTTCAAAAAAAAAAAATTCTACTATTAAAAAAGAGACCTGTTTCTTCAACAAGAGTATGGAGAGTTAATGTTTCAACTACGACCAATGGCAGTTTTGGCTGCTAAATGTACTGAGTAAGTCTCTTTCTTATCCTGCTTTAAATGGGTCTTTGAAATATCTCTTAATGAATTAATGTTCATGAAACTAGTTGACATGCAAGGACTACAATTAAATATGTCTGACTATCCCTTCAGGTCACATACAACCCTTGGAGATCCTCAGGATTTTCATAGCAATCTCTTATTTTTCTGACTCTCTTTCTGTTCCCTATTACTTGGTTGACTGCATCTCTCCACACCTTTCTGTCATGAGTGTTGTGTAAATATCTATCAAACTCGTTTCCAATGTTACCATTATTTCTTTGATCCATCGTGTTCGCTGTCCTCTTTTTCCTTTTTCCACCTGCCTGTCAAGTACTTTTTGGTAAATCATTCCTTCTCATAATATGTCTGAAAATTCATTTTAAATTTTGTGGCTATTGCCTCTAAGGAGTGTCTAGGTTTTATCTGATTGATTATTAATAAATTAGTTATCTTTTCTGTCCATGTCATCCTTAACATTCTTCTCCATACCCAAAGCTCAAAGCTGTCTAGTCTTTTTTTGTCACGTTTATTCAGTGTCCAACTTTCACATCCATAGAGCACCACAGAGTATACCATAGTCTGTACCATTCTGATTTTTCCTTCTTTCTATTTCTTTCATACTTGATGTCGTTGGTAATAAGTGGCCCTAGAAAATTGTAACTATTCACCATACAAAGTTCTTCTCCATGTATTATGTTTTCTGTTTACATTACTTTCGTTTTCTTTATGTTTAATTTAAGACCTGCTTTTTCACTTTCCTTCTTCACCAATTTTATTATTTCACACACATCAGTTTTGTTTTTTACTAAACTATTACATGTACAGTACCTTCTTACAAATAAAATCTGTATGTGTAAATTTTTTTGGTTTTTGAATTCTGACTCAAAATTTTTAAATTCTTTGGGCAGTATATAAGTCATTCAGCTTCACATTCCTCAAAATTAATCTTCCTTTTTTGAGTGTAGATTTGTCTTTCCCATTATTTTGCATGAAAATTAAATTTGATGGTATTTTGAAATAATGTTATCATAATGTAACTTTCAGTAAGAAAAAAATATTTTAGAAAACCATAAAATTTAATTTATGCTGAGGGCTATTTAAAAATCTTGTAAATATTGCAATTTTGTTTTTAACAAAAGGTGTTTAGTTAATATGTTATTCCCTTCACACATTTGTGTAAAGGAAATAATCCTATTTGTCAAATTGCCTTGGTGGTTTCCCCAACATTTACAATCCCTTGCCTCCTATCTTTATTTTAATAGTCAAAATAGTCTTACTCTCTGATACTGCCACTCTCAAAACAAAATTGCTTATGAATCTAAAAAAGACTATTTTAGTCATAAGGCAACAACTCGGTAAACTTTGCTGTGCATACAGAAGCACGTATGAGGATTGTGGCCCCCATGAACATTTTGAAAGTAACCCTGTAGCCTTACATAATAACACATTTTATATCCATAAATATGCTCAATCTCTGGTTTCCCCCTCTTTCGATGTGACAATGTGGAGAATTGTTCTCAGATATTTGGGGAAGAGACTCTCCAGTCCAACTGGCAACATTAAATGATTCAACAAAGAATAATTAGTATTCATTACTGTAACAATTAGGTTCTCCTTTTGTTATATTTTTATTGACAAACGTCAATCAAAAAGGTTTGAGGAAAAGGGGACCTACAAATGTAGCCCAACCCCTGTAGTTGTACACACTTATATGTGCATGAAAAAATGATATTAAGAATTCCAATTATATCGAAAGATGTACCTATGACAAATATTTCAATCACCTCATCAAAATGATTTTCCAACGACAAAAATATCTTGAATTGCCCAATGCTTCTCTTTTCTATTGAAACCCATTTTAAAATGCTCTCTAATAACAAGATAAATTTGATGATGAATAATTATCATCAAAATGTAACCTAAACAGTTGTATTCTTTTAACAAAACATGCTTATTGTCAAAGCAGCAATTTCATAATTATTTACACAATCTGCGACTTAAATTATAGAAAATGATGAGGGAAGTGAAGTTAATTCAGGGTGCGATTAGTCTCCCTCCAGAGTTTGATGCCTCCTCATGGAAAAGTATTAATTTCTTCTAAGTAGGGATACAAATAATCCACATTAAGTATGTTTAAGATTTCAACACTTTGAAATATACAAATCAAGGAAATCGGACAAGAAAACATTGCAGAGAGGAATTTTTAGAATCCATTTAAACTTGAGAGAGAAGTTTTCGTGTCGTTCATCAATTCATCTCACTCAGAAAAAATCTGCCCATTCGCACCCTGAGTTTATTGCCAAAATTTGTTGGTGACATACCTTCAGTCTCCTGAACAGATAGCCTTTCTCTACGCATACCGTCAACGCTGCAAATGTAGGTGTCCGACATGTTCCCCAGCAGGTGGACCGGATTTCCACGCGATGCTAGTCAGGGAGTCGACAATTGACACAAATAAAATTTGTTGGACGCGGCGTCTCCCGGATAGCCAAGTTAATCAAAATTTGTTTTATTTCCGGTCAGACTGCTGCTTCCTAGCCTTCCCACTACGAGTCTGCAGAAAGGGGCACAATTTTTGTCGATTTTTCTGCGCAATTTCATTAACTTTTTATCGGGTTTTGAAGACAGGGTGACCTGAACGTTCTCGTCTCCGTTCTTTCAGCGAATCGTTTGTCATTCAAACACTCGCGTACATGGGAACACGAACAAGATTCTGTTCTTCCAAGATTATTGCCCTACAGTCCCTGTGGCGTGAATGTATCGCCTCATCCCTCTCGTTACTTAATAGATTAGCAAGAAATAGTATCAAAAATGAAAAAAATTAGTTATTGAATATGACGATCTTAAACCCATATACATGTATAAATTCAAACGACGCGCTCAGTGTTCAGTTTTATTCGAAGACTCTCTATCCACGCTTGACATTGAAACAGCTGATGGTAGACCTGCGTTCTTGAATGTCGTCATCGTGAGGAAGGCGCGCTGCAACCTTGACGTTGGCGTGCGATCACGCCGTGGCTTGGCCTTCTGTCAACCGAGAGAAGGGAAGCGGAGCCGTCAGCAGGCGACTTCTGTCATCTCCAAAAGTATGCTAGTTGCAGGTTAATTGCCCTCACGTGGTTGATAAGGTGCGGCACGATATCGCAGTGAGCAGATTTTTTTTGGGTCGAAGTGTTACGTTGTTTGCCAGGCGAGGTCGCCTGTTGTGTGTGTGTGGGATGAAACGGGAGCACCGTGTTCCGCTACAGTGAACGTGCGTGGGTGGACATTTTAATATGGACATACATATGGGACATTTCCGCGATAAAGGCGAAGAAATAGAATATCTCCAACAAGCAGTACGCCAATTGCAGTCACAGTGAGTATATAAATAAATACACCTAAAATAACAGAACTTTTTGTGGCCCCGTGGGTATGTCAACTTAAATCAGGAAAAAATTCCTGATTTAAATGACAAAATCCAATACTTTTCTGCCCGACTCCTACTCTCTAGAATTTTAAGTTACTGTAAGTAAACATAAGTGAGAAATATTATGTTGTCACTATTTGTATTATTTCTAGACTGGATGATTCTAGACAGCTTGTATGGCAGCTAAACAGTGAATCCGAAGAGTTCAGAGAAAGTTCATGGCAGCTAGAAAAAGAATTAGAAAATTCCCTGGATCAGGCAGAAAAAAAGAACCGTGATCTCAGACATGAATGCAATAAATTAGGGAAAGAGACTGATGATTTGAAGGTACACAAAAACTAATACAATTGTGAAATTAAGTATTTTATGTATGACAATTATGTCATTTATTTATAGAGTTAATATTAAAGATTATTGTAGTTCTAAGATTCGGGGTAGGAGGGAATTAAAACCAATGTTCGTGTTTCATTTTAAACCATATGAAAGTGTATGTGCTAGGTGAAAAGTATTGTCATGAAATTACTATGTTTGATGAATTAAACAATTGTTTATAAGTGTAAGTGCTAGTGAAATGGTTATTGACCATAATTTTTAGGATAAAATGGAAGAGATTAAAAGAATAAATGATACCTTGTCATCTGACTTGATGAAATATAAGCAAATGGAAATTGAGTGGACAAAGCGCATTCAGCAGCTAGAACAACAAAATGATGATTTGGAAAGAGCACTAAGGTTTGTTGTCAGTATTAGAATGTACTGTGTCCAAAAGAAATTTGGTTCATGTCAGAATATTTGGATACCTAATTTGAATTATTTAATGTTTTCCATTTGTAACTAGGGCTGCCAGTGATCATAAAATGACTGCCCAACAGCATCTGGATGAAGCAATGGAGAGGGATGTTCTGCGAGAAGGAGAAAAGGAAGAGCTTTTGTCTTTATTGGAGCAACTGCAGGAAGAAAACAAAGGTCTGAAATGAAACGAGGGTATTTGGAGACAAGTCTTGCAACTCACTTTTTTCTTTTCACTGTCTCACAAAATGTGTTTAGGATCTTCAATCATTTACAACTGTGTAGAGGAAAAATAATAATAATAAATTTTTCATATAAATACAGCATAAGTTATATATGACAATTCAAGATATTTACATAATCATACAATGTTAAATATGGATATTTGAAAAAACTAAATACAAATTTGGTACTAAATACCATATAGAAAATTTTAATGTGATTTGTAATGGAAAAGAGTATAATACAACACAATGCATAAGTCTGTTTTCTGGGCTATTTCTACTGGCATATTTTTTATGACCAGTTGTGCTGGTCTCTTTTCTTTAGATCTCTGAAGTTTAGAGAGAGAATTTTATTTGTTCATGATCATTTTGTTTTCTTGGAATCATTTTACTGGTGCCTCTAGAGCCATTTGTGATTCTTTTTGTAGAAATTGTTGGGTACTTGGTTTAATATCAATGATTGTATCATCTGCAAATAGGACTGTTGTGTTGTAGTCAGGGGTAGGTCATTGATGTATAAAAGAAATAGAATAGGATCGAGAATTGATCCTTGTAGTACTTCCTAATTTATAATCCTAGTTTAGGAAAAACGGGTTGAAAACTTTTTATCTCTAACATGCTTCATTGTCACTACTTGACAATGATTGAAAAGGTAAGATTTAACCTATTGATGTGCAATGCCTCAAATTCCCAAAGTTTCTGGTTTTGATAACAGTATGTGACGATCAATAATGTCAAATGGTTTTAATAAATCAAGAAACAAACCAATGGGAATTTCTTTCCGATTTGGAGCGACAAGTTTGTCTTTTAGCAAGGAGAAGATACTGCTACCTACTTGCTAAAACTCCACATTAGGCCTATTGTCTTTTTATCAATAATTGAAAAGTTTTTGTAGAAGTTTTGAAACTCCTGATAGTAAATACTACTTGTTATTTCTTAAAAGCAGCTCAAAATGGGAACAAGAGGAGTTATTTTGTACCATGTTAGGTTTGCAGTTATATTAAATAGAACAGTTTTGCAGGTGTTTTTACCATGGTTTAATGTTTTTTGTTTGTTTTTTATACATTGAAATAATGTGTGTATAAAATTTGGTGTACAGTTTTTAAGGAAAGAAGATAATAACTTGCCAAAACTCTGTTGAACAGATCTGGCAGAAGAAATAAGAATAAGGGACAGACTTTCATCATTTGAGAAGTCACCAAGAGACCTGAGGGAGAGCAGAACATCAGTTGAGACCCAAACCCAAGTAGTTCATGCTGGTCAGCCCCTTAGAAACAAGGTCAGCCGTGCTCTCCACCGCACACGCGCGCTGGGCCGCTCTCTGAACTGCATGGCCAAAGGCGATGTGTAAACCTGTGGATGTTCCCGTAAGGGTCAGCAACTTACAGAACATATTGCTACACCCATAACAATGGCAATGAGTATTAAGAGTTTTTTTTTAAGATGTCAGTCACAAATGTTTTTAAAAGGTGATTAAAAGCACCAAATATTTTTGTATAGGTTTTGCCAAGCTAATTTATGAGCTTGAAGGGCAAAGCTGTAAAGGAGATAAAATTTTAAGCATATTTAAATATGAAGAATGATCTTTCTGTTTTCTTCCAATGTTTTTTATTGTGTTAATTTTCAGTTGTAGTTTTACCCATCCTATGAAACGGATGAAAGTGGCAAGTGATTTTTATTTGCTTTTTCGTGGGAATTCATCACCATTTTATTATTTAGTTATGTAATGGCACATAGCTAAGAAAAGCGAATAAGTGAGCTCATAGAATGTAGCCATTTATCCAAACTTCATGAGGATTTAAAATTATATTAAAAACAATACGTGCCATTCAATCTTTTGTGACTGTTTCAATTGGGACAAATGTCATAATAGTTATTTTTACTGGAAAAGACAAAACTAGTTGGTGTTTTTAAACATCTCTCCAGTTTTTTCTCAACTACACTTTCTACAACTATTTTACTATTCATAAGTTTTAATAATGACACAGTTTTTTTATTTTGTAACATTTTGCTTGAAGTAGACTGTCTAAAGGAGCTTTAGCAATTATGGATACTGAAAATCCAAGTAAAGGTTTAGTGAATGTTGCTCAATCAGGACAAATTATTTAATTGCACCTTTGGGACTAGTACATGGAAAAAAGTATGGGACCAAATAAAATCAAAGTTTTTGCACAACAAATTGTATTTGTATTTTAAATCTCATAATTCTCCTGGTAGCGTGATATACTGTAGCCTAATTATCAATATTTTCATGCCAGAACTTTCAGCATGGAAGAGACCCTATTGACAACACTAGTTCATTAAACCATTTTTTCACAAATCAGTTTGGGATTTGACAACAAACAAAACTTTACTACATTCCTACAATTCATATAGTACTCATGGGCACAATTTGTGGTCTTAGCAGATAATCTGTTATTGCAATTTGAACATAGTTGAAGTACAGACATTCCTATTTCAAGAAAGATTCTTTTCTCTTGCTTTACAGTTTCTGGACTCTCACAGTAGAATGAAATATAGATTCATTTGTCATTTTAAATTTATGAATTCAGTTAAATTAAAGAGGATGTAATTATAAGTAGTTGTAACGAAATTTTTGAACTTTAAAGTTATCATGTATTTATAAAATAGTGATATTGCAATATTGCTGACCCTTGCTAAGATGCATGGAGATGCCTAACATGCTTAGGCATTGGGTTGTTTGGTCAAAGAGCCTCTTTTCTCTGTGCTGTTATGCTCTGTTGCCTGATTCTGAAGGCACCGACTGGCAGAAGTAATCCTGTGCTGAAGTGTTAAACAACTAATTTAATTTATCTTTTTATAAGACAGAATAATTGCCCTTGGGGCCTGTATATAAATTTTATTTCATAATTTGACTTAGCAATTATTAAATATTTGTGATGTTAATCAGCCTATGTCGGGGCCTCCACGTTCTTCCATTCTTGAACAATGACTTCCTTAGCCTTTATCTCAGGGAACTTCGCTATATCACATACATGTGCATTTGCATGCATTTTAAAAATTCTTAAAATGGAAACCATTTTTTCTTAATACTGGGACAGTTAAAAATACTGACATGGGAAATGACTAATGTGATTTTATGTGTAATATTTTTTGAGACAGTTTTACTAGATTTATTGCACTCTTACTGGCTTTTTTCCCCCATAAAAGACATGCAATAAAAAGACTGGTAATTTTTAAGTACATGGGAGTAAACTGAGCTGTATAGAGAAAGTTGAATTAAAATGTGAATATTTATTTACATATTGAAAAATTCTAAAATATGGAATGCATGATTCTTGGATGCATGTATTTGGTGCATGTATCAATTGAAATGTTTTCTGTTTCAGAAGGGATTTTTCAAATATTTTATTAACTTGTGTGCTTTCTTGTACTATTGCTCAATAAAGTGTTGTTTTTTTAACATGGAAGTTTTCTTTGTAGAAAAAATAAAGTGCCTTGATATGAGAGGTTCAGTGCCAGAGTTGCCTAACCATCAGAGTTAGTCACTTTTTACAACACAGCATGTCTTTGAATGATTGTTTCTTGCCATGCCATTTTGGAGTCATTCTGTACAGGAAAGTAACATCACAACTTTGCATGTTAAGCAAATCTGGCACTGAAAACTTCATATTTTTTAAAACATAAGATCTTAGTTACTATTAATAAAAATGGGGAGGGGAAGGTGTTTGAGCAAGTTGACAAGCATCATAATTTTCGTTACATCTTATACATGTTGCTTACTTGTTAAAAAACTAAAAAATTATGTATCCTCCAGGGGAGAAATATAACCTGAAATTACTTTATAGACTGGAGAATTTAAACCAAATAGACAAGGCACTGTTCACATTGCTTGTTGCTTTGCAAAACATCCTTTCTGTAGAATGAAATGGTTTGGTAAAAGAGTATACTTCTCATTTGAATACCATAAGTCAGGGATGTTTATTCAAATGTATATTATATCTACAGCTAGAATCCTGTATACCAGCAGTGGTGTAGGGGGGGGGGGAGGAGGAGGAGACTGTCTGCCCCAGGTGACACCAATTAGAAAATATTATAGTTGGAATTATATTTTTTAAATAAATCATTAAAATGATATATTTCAATTCTGAATTACGTAGTTCAATATATTATAAGTGAATGTCATGTGTAAATGTACTTATATTTTTATTAAATAATGTATAAACTATTCAGTAATAGATATTTTTATATTCAACATATGGCAGGGTGATACCAATAGTTTTGCCGTCTTACACAACTGTATACCAGAAACGGTGACCGTCGTCAAATATTTCTTGGCTTTGTTAACATCTACAAGCACATCACTTTTCAGGTTACTCCTAGACTTGCTCACGAAGGTCACTAAAGTTTGATTTGGGTAGTGTTCAGTTCTTTCATTCTGGTGTTGACATTCTAATGCATTGATTTTGCTTCTTAGGAGCAGATTCAGTGCAAATTCAGCTTCCAATAAAAGGACTTTCTTTTTTATCAAATACTGTTCGTAGTTTATTTCCTTTTTGTTTATGGGTTTTTATTTTTCCTTTAACTTCTCAGAGAAATTCATTTAGAAATCTTCACAATAAACTTAAAAAACTTGGGAAAGCAGAATGCTATAAGATAATCACTTCCATTCAATTTCATAATACTTTATCTAGATACTAAACTTAACAAATTTTAAGCCATTGCTAATATGTTTAATAGTAATAGATATAATAAGATCGGAAAGTACATAGCATTCTACAGCAGGAAGAACTCCTTTCAAACTATATTGCTGCGTTTAAAAGTTGCCTCTGCTTGCCACTAAGGCTCTGTGCCATATGGATTCCTTCACAAGAGAAGGAAACATGAATTGATCCTCAAACCGTTTTGAGTTTTTGCATCATCTAAAAAGTGCATGTAGCTTAAAACTCTATCAAAGGCAATTTCTGAGAACTGCGAAGTAAAAGAATTTACATTTTCCCCCTTACATCAAAGAAAATTTGTATTTGGTAATTACATTCAAAAGAAGAAAATGTGTGAGGACGACATCCCTCCCTCCCCTCCTCTGAGAAACTGCTACTGCTATATCTGCACAAAGTATATTGCAGCTGAGCACAGGACATCTTGAAATACAAAAGAGAAATCCTCAAAGCATATAAGTAATGCTGTAATGCTGGCATGCATATCAACACTGCTTACAAATTGTCGGTAAAAATTCAAATTTTTATTTCCAATAAATTAATTCTGACACTATATAAATAGCATGGACAATCACCTACATAAATCACACATTCATCATAAATATTCATCTTTAATTCTGCTTTCAAATTAGAGAACAAAAGCAGAAAAAATACCCTTGTCAGCCGTGATGGTCTTTTGAAAACTATATTGCAAAAAATTGGATAAGGAAGTTTTCTTCTTGGATCTGATGCCTGTTTTGTATCTGAAAAAGTAAATTTAAAAACTTTGTTAGAACTCTCCACACATATGAGAAATTGTGTCATAAATATCGAATTTATAATTCAAAATAGAGATGTTGATTTACTAGTAATACAATATTTCATACAACCGTAGGACCAAATTCATGAAAAAGATACTAATTATAAATATTCCTTATGAATGCATGAACAACAACAGTACACTATTTGCGGATTTGACAAAATTATCACAATTCAAAATCCCATTGGGGGATGCTTCTTCATTCTCTCCTCATGAAGGGCTGGATGTCTTCCCTCTCGCATGGGTGCAGTTTTAGTCAGTCTGATTCAAGGAAACACGGGTTTGCAGAAGTCAACATCAACACTATGCCATGGGAGCACATGAGAAGCGTGAGGGATGTTGCAAACTAGTAGAATTAATATATTCTACTGAATTATAAATTCTCTCTTGGGAGAAGCTACCTAGTCTGCCCGACTTGCCTTTTGTGGACACAGTTTTAGAAGCATTACTACAAATCTCCACTTTCCTCGCTTCTTTTCAGCAATTTATTAGCTCTAGCATAAATAAGTTAGTCACGGACAACAAATAGCTTTATCTTCTAGGGCTGCATTGTTTGAAACTCAGTTGGCCCTAGACAAGAATTAGACTTTCATTGATGCAGTTGCTAATGTTCAAATTTACAACTTTTCTATATCAACACTGGTTGGTTGGTTCGTTAGTGATTCCTGGCGCATCAACAGCTTAGGTCATTAGTGTAGTGCATGTTTTTTCCTTGGGAGATGGCGGTAATCTTCCCCTGCTGGATGGCGAGATCTGGCGCCAACTGTCGGCTAGCGGGATTTCCCCCTAACCAGGAGTCTCCCACCAGCAGGGCACCGCCCCAGCCGGGACTCTAAGCTCCCGACCGGTCTCCCAGAATATGAGGTAGTGTGTGAGAGTGAGAGTGTGTGTGAGAGTGAGAGGTGTGTGTGTGAGAGTGAGGTGTGTGTGAGAGTGAGTGTGTGTGTGTGTGAGAGTGTGTGTGTGTGAGAGTGAGAGGTGTGTGTGAGGTGAGAGTGTGTGTGAGAGAGTGAGTGTGTGTGTGAGAGTGAGTGTGTGTGTGTGAGAGTGTGTGGTGAGAGTGAGTGTGTGTGTGAGTGAGTGTGTGTGTAGTGAGTGAGTGTGTGTGTGAGAGTGAGAGTGTGTGTGTGAGAGTGAGTGTGTGTGTGTGTGCGCGCGCATGTGTGTGTGTGTGTGCGTGCGCGTACGTGCGTGTGTGTAAGAGGAGAGGGTAGGGCAAAGAAGAGATTGTGCGCGATCTGTGGCCCGTTTGTTACGGTACTGCTCGTCTGGTATTGATTGGAAAAACCACGAACAACTATTGATCAGAGCAGCCGGTCCCTACAATTCTCCTCCAGACAGTGACTGAATTTGACCTAACTGACGAGCTAGTGTCAAAAATCTTGCAACTATTGGGACTCGAACCTAGAACCTTCCAGTCCGAGGCGCTGCAGTGACATCAGTTAATACACTGAGCTACCGCTCCTGGTCCAACACTAGTAAAACCTTAATTATTAAGGAACAAGAAAAATGTGAGTTACACCACTTCTGCTTTCACCCTTTGACTGCTACACACTTGTGTGTACTTTCCTGCACAATGCAGAGTTAGTGTGGATACGCACATAGCGCCGGTACTACATACTTTCCAGTTACTAAAAGGCTGCACTCAGTACATGGTTTTCATTCTTTTTTTTTTTTTTTTTTTTTACTTTGGGTGACACTGGCCAAATTAAAAATGTTTGCTTATCATTTTCGGTTTTATAGAATGTTTATTACTTTTTATTAGCCACAAATAAATCCAAAAAGCCACATGAAAATGAAGGAAAAGGAGAGCCACAAAGAGCCCAAAAAGCCACATGAAAAGAAATCTAAGGAGCAAAGCAATTTTCAAAAGGTTCAAGAGAGGGTAGAGAGGGTGCAAAACACTTAATACATAACCATGCTGTCCTCAGCCAATGCTGGGACAAGTTTTCAAACAAACTAAGCTTTTAATGCCTTTCTAATGGTAACCAAGGAACACACTGGTAACTCCAAAAGTCCACAGATATTGCCAGATGCATTGATAAATTAACATAATCTAGTAGCACACAAAGAAAATTGGATGGTGACTATAGTCCCCCATCCCATAGATCCCAGTGCACAGCAATACCCTGGAGACTAGTGCTTGCTAGCAGTTGTGACACTATATGCGCACTGTCCATAGCCCTCAATAGCAGTCAAAAGGTTAAGGGGCGCATATACGAGGGTCATTTCACAAGTCATAGCAACTATTTTATAAATTCCGAGTAACCGCAAATGCAGTTATTGCACTATGTACATTTGAAAACATTGTACACAGTGCAGGATGCAACCACCAGACGATGTCCAAGTGCATTGGTGTCTAGTAGACAACACATGCAAATGTTAGTATCCTAGAGACTGTTCTGGGATGGATGTCACTCAAGTGGAACAGCGAGCATATGTAAAAATTGCATTTCTGTGTGGCAGAAACACTTGTGTCATGCTGAGCTATGAGAAGCATTGGTTAATAGGGCATTGCAAATGTTGACCTGCTGTGCAGTGGACGTCCAGTGTCTGCTCACTCAGAGGTGCAAGTGGCTGTTAACGGACACTGTTTAGCAGATGAAAGGCGTTGCCCTGTGGCAAAATTAGCTGTATGTATGTATGTATGTATGTATGTATGTATGTATGTATGTATGTATGAATGTATGTGTGTATGTTGTATGTATGTATGTATGTGTGTATGTATGTGTGTGTATGTATGTGTGTGTGTATGTGTGTATGTTGTGTGTATGTATGTGTGTGTATGTATGTGTGTATGTATGTATGTGTGTGTGTGTATGTATGTGTGTGTGTATGTATGTATGTATGTATGTATGTATGTATGTATGTATGCAACAAGTTTTCTGCATTTTATAAAATGACTTGAAGATATGCAAAGCAGGTGCCACATGCTTTAACTCAGGTGCACAAATGGACTCGATACAAGACATGCCATATTCATCTGGAGCAATTCCAAATTGAAAGAAACAAGATGTTGAATCACATTCATCCTCATCGTTGGCAAAGATGTGTGGATACCTTGGGGGATTATTCTGAAGGTTGTTAGCTTGCGAGAGTATGAGTATTACATGTACTGTTTTGTTTTGTGCATATGTAAAACGAATAAAACAATGATCTCTATTTACACATCTTTCAATGTCCCTTACCCATAGCACCTTCGTCCCGACTCCCCATTTAGTGGCAGCATTGCAAACCGGTGTCTAGTAGTCTAATTCCAGTGTCTTTCAATTATACATCCTGATTTTTGTTTCCTGCAGCTTTATTGACTGATAAAAAACAGTTGCCATGACTTCAGAAATGATCCTCATATAGAATGTTATTTCACTCAGGTCATGTTCAGAAAACCCAATTTGCAAATCCGAACTATGTTTCTCAGTACAACTGAAGCACCACTGTATAGCAACCAGGGCACACTCTGCAGGGATGGGTAGGGCACTTTCTGCTGAACTTACAACTCCTCTATGTGAATAAATATATTCTATTGGAAAAGAAGGACCTCAAAAAAGCTATAACGGTCTTCACAAGTCAACAACTTCCACTGCCCTCAAGCAAAAATACAGAGCAAATGTTACATCAAATTTAACCACAAGGTCTCAGGGAAGCACACTACCACAACACACATTTTAGGTGCTAGAAGTGGAGTCAAAAGTCTTGCTGTTCGACATGTTAAATGGCTTGCTGTTGGGCAAAAATGGGACAATAAAATCCAAAGTCAGAGCAACTTCAAAGCATATAAGCATTCTTAGCTAGATGAAGTTAACAAAAACCAACACAAGATGACTAAGGTAGGCGAAGTATGTTATGGTGACAAAGAATGGCAGATATTATGTAATAAACAAGGATCAGACTGCTGGTGGGAAGTTTCTAAAACTGCTAAGAGATCTGGCGTGAAGTTTTGATTTACACAAAACCACATAACCTAACCTAACTATACACCTCGGTTATCTTCACTTCACATTTCCAAGACTTCTCATACTTAAATAAATCATACTTTAACCAGTGCCCTGTGGCTAATGCCAACAGCAGGTCAAAGTCCAAAACGAACAGAACATCGATATTCTTACTATGTTATCCACACCGACTGGCTAAGGTGCAAATTAATTGGTCATTTCTAACATTAACCTTATTTCAGCTAACAGCAGAAACGCATATAACTATCAATTTGTGCTTTGAAGGTTGATGGTAAGTATGAAGATTTAATGAAGATTGTAAAAAAATTGTCTCAATGATAATTTGTCAAATATTTCCTAAATTACCTCTTGAACGATTGTGGGAATCAAAATTAAAGAAGAAAGCATAATGGATGAAACTTTTTCAGAATTATTAAACAGGATGTCAAAAAATATGTAAGTGATAGAAGTGGATTACTTTCCTCACCTGAGAAAACACTATCCTCAATGAATACTGGTTTCATTTCTTTTTCCCTTTTGGTTTTGGGGGAGGAGCCACAGCCCCCCCTGCTGCAATCAGTTGCTCTTTCAATTGCTGGAGAATGGCAACTTGTGGCTGCCAAATGGTTCTTTCTGCTCCACTACTCTTCAATTGCCGCACTTTTTCACCCTGAAAGAAAATAAAAATTTCATTAAGTTATATGAAGAATCTGATGTTAAGATGCTCGTACACTCAAAACTTCATGGGAATGGGAAAATATGTATTTTTCATTTTCTGATGTTTAATTTTTAATTCTATTTTTTCTTACTTATTGATGCATCAAACCATTTTCATCTATTATTCATAGTTTTTGAGACATTTGCTATTATCTGCAATACTGCGTAAGCACCATGAACCTCTGTGATGTCAGCAGCTGGAAACTGAACTGTAATGGACATTATCTAACGTTCAGTTTTTTATGCTTCTCATAAAGAAAAAATATATCTCATGAATTAAAAGAAGAAAAAAAAAGAAAAGAAAAGAGAGAGAATAAAACTGCTTGTGAAATGAAAAATCTTTTGAAACAATATCCAAGAAAAAAATCTTACAAAAGGTGCAACATAACCAACAAATATTAGTACATAAAAAAGTACCTTAAGATAAGTATATTCCTAAACATCCCTATCTAGTTATACATCACTATACGCACCTGGAAAGTAAATAAAAGGGCACAAATAGATCAAATTAAAATCCTAGACATGTTGCAAGACAATGTGTTTTGTTCCATTAATCAAGTCTCTTCAAAATATTCATGGCAGAGGAGCATGACAGCATTACTTCTTTGTCCAGAATTGAATAGCCCAAATACTGGCCAAAGTAGCAAAGGTATTGCAGCAAAACTATTCATTCCTTATCGCTTTGCAAAGAAGACAATACATTACAAAATACAACATTTTGCATTTGTGAATTTTACTATTAGTACTTACAATGTACAGAAATTCAGGTTGATCTTGAAGGTGGAATTTCAGAATGCACTGTATTATGAATAATTAAAGCTAGAGTATGAAGGCATCTCGTAAATTACTACTATTACTAATGGCATTAATGGAGGCGCGTGCGTCTCTCTGTGCGCGCGTGCGGGCGCGGGTTTCTGGCGCGGTGTGTCTCTGGCGCGCGTGTGTCTTGTGCGCGCGCGTGTGTCTTGTGCGCGCGTGTGTCTCTGTGTGCGCGTGTGTGTCTGTGTGCGCGTGTGTGTCTGTGTGCGCGTGTGTGTCTGTGTGCGCGTGTGTGTCTGTGCGCGCGTGTGTCTGTGCGCGCGTGTGTCTCTGTGTGCGCGTGTTGTCTGTGTGCGCGTGTGTGTCTGTGTGTGTCGTGTGTGTCTGTGTGTGTGTGCTGTGTGTGGTCTGTCTGTCTGTGTGTGTGTGTGTGTGTGTTGTGTGTGTGTGTGTGTGTCTGTGTGTCTGTCTGTCTGTGTGTGTCTGTGTCTGTGTGTGTCTGTGTGTGTCTGTATATATATATATATATATATATATATATATATATATATATATATATATATATTTTTTTTTTTTTTTTTTGACCAGATATGGCATTTTTTCTCCCACTGCGCATAAGTCTATGGCAAACAGACATGCTAAATTATTTTGGAAAAGTTTGCATTGCATGGTTTTTGACCTGAAAAATTTCTAAAATAAAATAAAATAGTATTTGAAAGTCCTTTTTAGATAACAGAGAAACATTATGTAATCATGTGTAGAGACCAAGAAGATTCATCTTCTCTTACAAGTGGTATCAGCATTTACCTGTCAAGGAAGTGCATTTATCTTGACCCCCAAGTTGTAAAAGTTTGATGGCCTTAAGATGGGTAGTGAAACAGCAATTTATGAAAACAATCATGGTTTACCTGCTGGGCCACAGCAGCTTCGAGACGAGCAATCTCTTCTGGATTTCCAGGAGCAGCACCTGCAGCAGGAGCTGCAGGCCCATTACCCACTCTTGGGCCATTAGCAACAGGCTGTTGGGTAGCAGCAAGCTGGCGTTTCAGCTCCTGCAGGGTAGCTTCAAGAGGCATCCACTCACTCTGGTCAGCACCTTTGGCCTTCAGCTGGCGGATCTGAACATCCTGCAGTTCAAAAAAGAACGAACGTTGAAAGGAAAGAGTAGTCGGAAAATAAGTTTTTTATTAACCAATAGTGCGAAGGACACTCCTGAATCCAACTAGAAGTGTTTTAACTTTTATTTACAGTAAAATTTCATTTATACATTTTTCAGGAGAGTGAAGGGAATGAATGTGTAAGAGAGAAAAACCCATAACTGAAAATAAAAATCTAGATCCAAAATACAGCAGACTCCGGTTATAGTGAACTCAGATATAGTGAACCCTTGGTTATAGTAAACTTATGTCATTGGTCCCTTTTCACTTACATTACAAATAAGCATAAGAAGATTTGGTTATAGTGAACCTGAACCTTGGCTATAGTGAACGCAGGAGAAGTCCTGGAAATTAATTGCATCTCTTGTTATTACACGATCAAAAGGCCTTCAGAGAATGGGATGGTGTTTAAATAGTCGAAGAGAGATTGAAAGGTGTCAAGACTGCATTACGATACTTAGAGATAGAGAACAATGCAGAATCAAATATGGAGAGAGCACGAACTCTGGAGAAGGTTCTAATGAAAAATGTATGAACCAAGCAATTTAAAATAATCAATGTTTTACGTATAAATGAAGATATTAAATTTGTGCTGTTAATGAATTTTGTTGTATATTAATAAAATCACTCATTGTTGAGATATTCCATTTAATTTTAACATCATCAGATATAGTGACCCTCTGCTGTAGTGAACCTAACATGTTAGTCCCCAGAACGGACTCACCCATAACCGGAGTCGACTGTAAAAACTCAATGTTTTCACAATGCTGTGTGATAGAAAATAGTATGCATACAATATTCTCAATTCATAACATTTTCAAGAAAGAAAGTTCTCACTTTGGAAAAGAATCTGATATTAGACCACTTTCTTTTCTTTGCACCTAAAGTATAAATTTCACCCACAAAATGTAGCAACTGTCCACATTACTTCATTTCCACTTATTTTATACAAATAGGCCAGATGTTTACTGTGGAATGTTGACGAACATTTTGCAAAGCCATAACAGGCAACACCCTAACATTTCCCAAAGCCGTACCAGGTGACATGCAAACATTATGCAAAGCCATCAGGACACTAATGGGCACTAGCATTATTACCTAGCACCCTATGGTTTTGTTCAGTTTCAACAGGTCCTATCTCAGGCTGACAGGCCTTGCCTCCCAACAAAACTAAACTACCTGAAGACTGAACCAAACAGATTCCTAGGATGATGTAATCTTTCTTACTTACCGATCATGTATGTCAGTAAATAGTCAGGACTTTCATTATGGGCATACAGGCGTAAAAAACAAATAAACGTAAAATGCATTTCTGAAATAACTTAAAAGAGGAAGAATAGCAATTCCACTGGGACAACAACACATGAATGAGAATGTGAAAAACGTATAAGTGCAAAATGTATAAAAAGAGGTTTTTCTGTACCAGCAAAAAAAAAAGTGGATTATGGACAGCATGGCCCCTAATATTCAGGAAGCTTACAATATGTAAAACACAAATTCTAGGCAAGTAAAGTATAAAATATGAAATAGGATGAGGAAAATCTCAAAGTTGTTTTCTACTGTCTCACTACTTTTCAAACCGTGCATTTTCAGTGAAGGGAGTTCACAGACCCTTTACACAAGCAGTTTTAGCCCCAGTCTGAGCGGGATGTTTCTCACCATGAGATAGAGCGTGGGCAAGACCATGGTGCACAGATGTGTGGTTCTTAGTATTGCCCGCTCCTGCATGCCACTCTGTGCACACTCAAGAACAATTTGAGTAAAATTGTCCATGTAAAGATCTCAGCAGCATTCTAAGGCACGCTCTTGTGCAGCGCATGGAATTTCAGAGATTCAATGGTCCGCATATTGGTCCCAAGGTCTTCGCTGCTGGTACTCTGTGCTCAGTGTGTTGTGTGCTGTACACAGTTGGTCGACTGTGTGTATAATATCCTGAATTTTAGTGAACCACGATTAGTTAATTAGTATTTTTACTATTTGTTAAATCAAACATGTTGAAAGTCCACAATCACTGTAAACACAAAATGATTGCAGGGCTTGGTATTTGTGCCACAGGATTGTACAAAGAGGAAGTAAACTGCATGTAAAAACTCGCTAATTGGGTGAAAAATTGAAAAAAAATTACATATTCCATTATTAAAAGAACTTAAGGAAAATCAGAAATTCAGAATACCTTCTACCTTGGCACTTCTCTTTCTTTCACTATCAGTTCTCTTTGGAAAGCCCCACACATACTGAATTTTTTAGACATGAAATCCCGATCTAGATCAGAAGAAAATCTCTTTAACAGATTTATTAATGTCCTATATCCCCCATATTTTAAGTTTTTGTTCATATACAATGAGCTCTTTGATTTCCATAATGATTACACTTTTTATACAAATTAGTTAATGGAGAGATTGACTGTCCACTTCTGCTAAAACAATAGAGGTTTCATCTTCCCTCTGCTTCAAGAACAAACAATATTTTTTCACTTAAACTATACACTGCTGTTTCTACATCAAATAATCCGGTTTCACAGATATATAAATTAGCAAATAAATTTTACTTGATCTCTGGGAACCTCTCTCACATGTTAACAAACACATATTGTGATACACCAAAAATGAGGGACATTTTATTTAGGCAAATAAAGGTCGAAAGGTTGTAGATATTGCAAAAGGCGTGGGTTTATGGTGCAGATACGCAGATGACACGGAGTTCGTCCTGAGACGTTGGTTTCTATGGTGCAGATACACAGATGACACGACACCATAACAACGCAAAATAACGAGTTCGTTTGGAGGCAGGTGCAGGGTGCACCGCAGCAACATGAAAAAAAAAACAATAGAGAAAAACACAGCGAGCCTTGTTGGGTGGACCAGATTGGGAATTAGGGCATTCCGTCTCATGTCATGGCAGTGAATGGATCGATTGTGCGTTTTATCAAGTTCAAGTGATATTGTGGAACTCAGAAAATTTCTTGAGGTTAATTATCAAATCGGGACTTTTCGGTGATATTTTGTGGGAAAGAACATTGAACTTGAACTTAAAACATTTCAGCATTAGGCGTGCAACTGGAATTTGTAAAATTTACGTGTTGTACCATTGCAAACTAACTTTTATATGACATAATATTTTAATGAGTGAACTGGAAAGTGAACTTACAATATTTTCGCAGTGGAGTTACAAGAATTGACTTAGAAATTTGACCAGTGAATTGTGAATTGCCTGGTTAGGTGATATAAAATAATATTAGAGGGATATTATTCCGACTTGGAAAAAATTAATCAGTTTGAGATAGGTGCCCACTTGAGGCGCAAGACAAAGAGTATAGGCAGTGCTTGTGAAGTGGTTGGAAGAAGTTTCGTCTTGGTCGCTGATCATCGTGGACTTCAACAAGAAGGAAGGTCGGTCTGCTCTACGTGGGACATTGAGCGACTTGCGTGCACAGAGGCAAGAAAGAATAAAAGGTTGTTACACTGTTATTGCAATAACGAGAAAAATGGTCATGATTTAATGATGAATTGTAATAATCAATGATTGTTAATAACTTTGGCATGCATAATAAATTATAATTCATAGTTTGAAAGAAAGCCAATTCTCATTTGCTGTTACATGCAATCCTTGAGTAGACATTTCAGAATTATTTTCAGATTCCTTGCATCTCCGTATAGATGGCAGATTGAGTTATTGGTTGCAGAGTAAGTAGCAACAATTATTTCATAAGAACCTGTTGATTGAGCTAGCGGGATTTACATTTATTAGTAATATGTTTTGATATATATAACTTTGTTTATTGGATGAGAATCCGTAAATAAATAAAATAAACAAGGGCACACACTCTACAAACGGAAATTAACTTCTTTACCATATCCTGGCTCCAAGGAGTATCTGACATTTCAAAATGCCACCTGGCTCATCACTTCGTCTACACACAACACACAAAAACTCCACGTGTAAATACGACGCATGCTTTTCCCTGCCCTAGACTGTATTCTTACGAGCGGACTAGAACTTCCCTTAAGTCGTGCATTCTGAAACTTGTACCGCTGCCCGTCGAGCATTCAAGAACAATCGTGTAAAGCTGCCTATTCAGGTCTTTGATTCCGTCACTTATTCACTCACAATTCTTACACCTTTTTTAACTGAAGTTTTCCGACTGAAAATAGTTCTTGCATTTTAAGCATACCGAGGCATTACCTTCGGCAAAAATGAATTGATATGATAATGAGAATGGTGATTAATAGAAAAGGCAGATTGCAAGGAATGGTTGGTATATGGCATATTTAGTAGTCTTCCATTTTCCTTCCAGAGTGGGGAAGTGGGAGTGGACTTCACAAGTGGGAAAAGGTTCCTCTGCTGGGATTTCAGGGCCAGATCCTAAGAATGGACATTTACTGTTGGATTATCCTCCAACACACTGCATTATCTATGTGGCATTACTTCATTGATTTAGGGTAAATACAGTGAAACCCCTTTTATACATTTCTAACTTATACATTTTTCACGTTTATACTTTTTTTTTTTTGGTAAAACCTGCATATTCTACAATTTCCTACAATTCCCATGCTAAATTATTTTAGTGATGTGTTTTACATTTATACATTTTTCACGCTTATACGTTCATAATAGAAGTCCCTTTAAGATGGTACAACATTCAAATGATCCTGGTAAGGCATGGGGCGACATGCATTGAGAGCCCAAGATACTTGAGTCATCACACACTAGAGCGCTCTCGGAGAGTGACCTGTCACTCTGCCTCTGAGATGACTTCCTGTTAATGAGACTTGTAATATAGAAGTTCAACTCGTCCTAGCTGAGGGGCCAAAACCGTGCGAGCCCGCAGGGTGGTGGTGCAAAGTCAGCTCCCAGGTCACCTTTGGCAGCAACAGGAGGTATCCGAGGATCTCAGGGAGCAACAGCTCCAAAGGAAGGTCAAAGGCATCCCTGGGAGAGAGTTACAACGTAGATGACCAATAAGTGAGAAAGCTTGTGCACCGACTGTCCCTCTCTCTGAAGACCCTTCTGCTCACCATAATAACATACAAGATCCTTCCGTGGTGGCAAGGCACAAGCAGCTGATGAAATTGAGTGCTTTTCCAAGCGGGGCGGCAGGTGTTGCCAGGCTGTGGATCTGTGGCAGTGGATGTCGCCAGGCTTCCTGTCATCCATGAAGAACACAGTGCTTCGACTCACAAAATTTTAAGTAACATCAAGCTTGAAACCGAAGCAACCAGTCTCAGGTCGCTGCCACCAGTTGTAGCCCATGCAGGACACATCTTTTGTTTCCGCAGTGAAACTGAGTCGTACAAGGTCACCAGTAAGATCCCTATTGCATGTCCATTCTAACGAAAAAGAGTGGTAGAGAGAGGCAACCCCTTTCAATATCAGATAAAATAAAAAATTTAAAAGTTGTTAGGGAGAGTGGTAATAAAAGAAGAATAAATATTACTAAAGAACTGGGGAAACTGAGAAAACATTAGTGCAAAAATACTGAGTTTTCATTTTGTTCATAATTTCAGTTATGCATTTTTCTCACTTATACATTTTTTCCCTTCAGACCCCTGAAAAATGTATTGGTGAAGTTTTACTGTACTTGGTGCAAGATTGCACTACCTGTTTAAGGATGGCCGCTTCTAGATAAGCAGATGGAGTACTAGGAGTTGATTTTTCTGGAGAAGCAGATTTCTGCCTCCCTGAAAATTGCTGCTTCAACTTATCTATTTGGGCAGACTCAATTTTGGCGAATAATGGCTTTGGCTGCAACATAATAAATCAAAATTTGAATATAATTTTATTATTAATTTTAATGGAAACAATAATTATCACAATGACCAACTAATTATCAGATTATGAGAAAACAGAAGCACTTGCTTCTGAACTTTCAAATCTCATAACTTTGTGTCTATGTTTTTGTTAATTTAAATGTGTTAAAAAGTCAAACTTACTTTCCCAATGTGATGACCAGTTGGTAACAGCTGTACAACTTCTGGTGACAGAGCCATTACATCTTTCGGTGCATTCAGCTGGTCACAGATCTCTTGGGACGTGCTGGGCATATATGGGTGGAGCAACACAGCCAGTGTACATGCTAGGTTGCAGCACAGAGATACAATTGAACCTGCCTGTTGTCTGGACATGCAAAAGAGAATCCCCAGTAAGACATTACACACTTAAGAGGAAAAAGTCAGTCACAAAATCACATTATCAAATGTTCAAACAGGACAACAGAAGATTTGATGAAATTCTTTTTGCTCCCTTTGCCGGGGTTGTGTGGCAAGGATGTAAATAAAAACTACCAACATTTTACACATATGATAGAATTCATTCCTTTTCCTCTCTAGTAGGGTATAGAGATAAAGAAAAACACCAAGACAATGCTAGGTACTTCAATGGCAAATAAAACAAAGAAACTCACCTTTCTTGGTCAGTGCCTTTCATTAGCACCCAGGGCTGTTGGGATTGCATGAACTGGTTTCCATGGCGGCTCACACTGAGAATGTGACGAATACCGTCTCTCAGTCGTGCGCGCTCCAACGCAGCTGAATAAGCTCGGACTTCACGGTTCACTTGAGCAAGCAGTGCCAATTCAGCAGGGCCAAGAATGATTTCTTGAAGAATGCCACCCAAGAACTTTTCAGCAAATGTCAATGCTCTGTAAAAAGAAAATGACAAATTATTAATATAAATGACAAAAACATATAATAAATGTTAAAGAAATATGTATGTATATATATATATATATATATATATATATATATATATATATATATATATATATATATATATATATATATATATATATATATATATATATATTTTTTTTTATCAGAATTATCAATCATCTTTACAGCATTGATAGACGTTAGTGTCACACCAATGCCTTGCATCTGAACAGATTAATGGCTGAGAGTTCACAGAGTTGATTTTGGTGAGGTGCAGGAAATTTGCCTAATGTGTTAAATGTGGGCATGTTTGTTGAACATATTGAACGTCAGCATGTTTGTTGAACATGTTGAACGTCAGCATGTTTGTTGAACATGTTGAACGCCAGCACGCTTGTTGAACATGTTGAACGTCAGCACGCTTGTTGAACATGTTGAACATCAGCACGCTTGTTGAACATGTTGAGCGTCAGCAAGTTTGTTGAACATGTTGAACGTCAGCACGTTTGTTGAACATGTGAGCATAGCATGTTCGTTGAACATATTGAACATCTTAAACGTCAGCATGTTTGTTGAACATGTTGAATGTCAAACGTCAGCACGTTTGTTGAACATGTTGAACATCTTAAACGTCAGCACGTTTGTTGAACATGTTGAATGTCTTAAACGTCAACACGTTTGTTGAGTGTGTTAAATGACAAACCTGTTTATTTAATGTGTTAAATGACAAACCTGTTTGTTTAATGTGTTACATGATAAACATGTTTGTTTAATGTGTTGACAAACAGCACGTTTGTTTAATGATTTAAATGTCAGCCTGCTTTTTTAATGGGTTAAATGTCAGCCAGCTTTCTTAGTGTGTTAAAAGACAGCCTGCTTTTTTAAAGTGGTAAATGTCAGCAAGTGAGTCTAATGTATTAAAGTCATCTGCTGGAATCTAATTTCTAGGCCCAATTGCTTGAACTGGTGGTGTCGCTTTTAGGCAAATATCACTCAGCACCCTCTACAACAGGTAATGGACTGTGTGGGATGTCCTTTCTTATCATCACCCTTAATCTGAACTGGGGGAATATGGGAAAGTTCATTTCAATCCATCTCTTTATTTCTGGCAAAGGAAGAAGCCTGTACCCTGAAAGGACACCCTACTGCAGTAGATATAATACGTCAAAATGTAGCAGGTGCCCATCAAAGAGTTATATTGTTAAGAAGGGTGTAATTTTTGCAGGAACTTAATGATTCTCGACTATGGTGCCCCTGCATTCAAAACTTGAAAGACTCCACAAATGACATGAAAAGATTTCAGAAGGAAGACAAAAAAACACAAATACTTTACCATCTCTTTTAAAAGAAAGAAATATTTCATTTGCATCAGTAGAGTTGCTTACTAAACTTGTGATGCAAAAACAGCACATACTTTCTTGCATTATTTCTAAATTTGCAATTTTAAAAAATTCAGATCATTCAACAAGAATTAAGCCTGCACCATTATTTTAAGCATCCTTTGTTTGTTTTTTCTGTGAAAATATTTGCAGTGAATTTTGAGAAAATGTGGTTTTTAAAAATTGCAATAATTTCAATCACAAATAATTCCAAATTATCTAATTTTTCCAAAAACAATGTTATATGACTTATTTTGAAGAGCCAGTTTTTTAAAATAAATTTTATTTAAGACAAAAATCTTCATTGTCATCTTCACGGTTTTGAAATGTTACCTTTTGCAACTTTCGAAAATACGGAGAGTTCGCCACAAATGAAACTAGCATAAACTTTTTAGTCCTTTTCAAGATAGGATTTTGAACTTTTGTAATTTTAAAAAAATTAGGGGTTTTAACAAAATTTACACCTGCACCATTCTTTATGCTATACAAGAACAGAGTTTAATCCAAAAATGTGGAGCCATTTTTGAGAAAATTTTGAAAATGTTATTGCGAGTCTTCATGTAAAGTACCCCAAAAATCAAAATATCTATTTCAAACTGAAGAGGCTCACAAGTTCTTCTAAATCAATCAAGGAATATCAATTTTGGAAAAAGTAAAAATGAATATAGTGGACACAGACAGGGTAAAGAATACAAAATTCAAAAAATCAATTGAAAGAACCAGAGACTATTATAAGCCACAATTTTGAGCCGTTAAGTTGTCAATACTGTGATGCCCTCGAAGCAGTCTTTATTCTATTCAAAATCATAGGTTTCCATTTTCTTGAGGCAGGGTAACAACCACCAGACTTTCTTGGCACTTCATTGATTTATGTTTCCATCAAACATTAAATTAACACTCTGAAAATTATATTTGTGTGACTCACCAAACACCAACCCCTTCATATATTGTATGAATATTGTAAAAGTATCAAGACCATTTGAAATGGAAGACCCACCTGTTTATGAAATTACCTAAATTGTTCAAAAGTTCGCTATTATTTTTTGTGGCAAGATCTACCCAGCTGAAACTGGAATCTTGAGATTCAGGCCTCACATATAACAGATAAAAGCGCCAAATGTCAGCAGGAATGCCTGTATTTTGAGCATCGGTGCCAAACACACCAACACCACGGCTCTTTGAAAACTTTCCATCTTCATAATTTAGATATTCTAAAATTCAATATAAAAATAAAATAAAAAATTAGGGCACAGTACATACAGATTGCTCTACATTTCCAATATAAATTTATTACCTGTGGCCATTATATATGACACAATAGTATAACCTTTGTTACATGCCAACAATGTAGCAGGAAACATTATTGAGTGGAATGGTACATTGTCTTTGCCAATAAACTGGTACAAGGTCACTTGAGTATCACTTTTAGGCAGCCACCAGCGTTTCCATTCCTTTGAATATTCTGCAGTTATGCTCACGTAACCAATCGGAGCATCAAACCATACATAAAATACCTGTTGGTAAGTTTTTAAAATCAGTCGTTATCAACACAAGAAAAATTCCCAGATAATTTCCTCACTAAGGCATAAAATTCACATCAACGCATGAACACTTAATATTTCATGCAATGTATCTCTTAGAAATCTACCTTATTTTCATATCCCTTCAGAGGCACTGGAATGCCCCATTTCAAGTCACGTGTGATACAGCGTGGTTTCAAGCCATCCTTTAGCCATGAGCGAGCAATGACTCTGGCATTGTTGGACCACCCAGCCCAGACTTTGTCTATCCAATGCCTGATTAGCGGCTCCACCTACAAATCAAATTTGGCAATCGATCAATCAATATGATTTACTGAATTATTTGTTCTCTCCTACAAGTTTTCATTAGAGTTTTTGCATAGTGTAATGTAAAATGTTAAGAGGCAACTACGAGACAGTAACATGAGAAGTGAAAATGAGATTTGCACACATTCTTTTTGATTCACATTATTTCAATTAGAGCTACCCAACATACACAGATGTGAATATTTAAATATAATATAACATAAAAATTATATTATATTTCTTAACACAAAGTAATGCCACCAAGTTACATTATGGGAAAATATTTGGTTACAGCCATAGTCGGGATCAAATTCCATATAGCATGATCATATGTCTGATTTAGTGAGTAACAAGTATACATGATAATACATGCTACTTTTCATGGAATACAGTTTTCCGCTATCACTTTTAACATAATAAAATTTTCTCATGCACAGTGTTAAAAGAGAGTCAATTATATTATTATCATTATCATTATTATTATTATGATCATCAACATCATCATCATTAAATAATATTACATTAAAAATAATTAATTAAAATTAACTAATTAAAAATGTAATAAAAATAAATTTCTCAATATATTCTGCCGTTACTGTTCCTCTGAAAAACAACAGACCAATTAATCTGTGTCGATAAATGGCACACCATGCCCCAATTTTTTTTAATGCAATGGTCTCTCTACTGTTTCCTGTGGTCTTTCGGTACCCCAGTCTACTGTTTTGCTGGTTAACATATCCATTCAGATGAAGCCAAGCCTCATCACTAAAAAATACTTGATAAAGTGCCTTAAGACCTTTGCTAACAATTCTCCCTAGCCAATTATAGAAATTCATGCAAGCAGCCCAATCAGGAATCTTAAACTCTTGAAATATCTGCCGTTTGAATATGTACATTTCTAACTTTTTTGTAGCACAGTGCGTACTTCCATATGAAAGATTACATTGCAGCTGAAGCTTCCTTAATCATTTTTTCAGGGAAGTTGAAAGAACATTCTCAACTTCCTCTGGTTCTCACTGCACGAGTACTGTGTTTTAGTGACTTCTTTTCCGATCACATGCCTTCACTGTTTCGCGATAGCATTTCACTAACTGAAATATGGTACTCTAGTTCGAAATACACCCAGGTTAAAATTTTCTTTGAAAGTTGCCTGGCGTTCCGAAATACTACTCCACCACAAACCTGCGTTGCTCTTTGCTCAAGTGCATTGTAAGTTAACTTCAAAACAGTGAATGAAGATGCAAACTGTTTTGCTTTGAACAAGTATGACCCAGACCACAGGAAGGGCAAAGGTGAAAGGAAGAGGGAGGTAAGTGAAGGGACTGTCGCAGAAATTTTGTCAAAGGAGCTGTCCCAGAAGCAGTGTTGCAATTCTTCCACTTCTCTCAGAGCCTTCAACAGCAGGGATGTGTTTTAAACTGATTACCTGGTAAATTCTACTAGCTTACCCGTGCGAGATCTTTCGCAATGTAAACCCCACCCACTTCCCTATCCTTCCATTTCCATATTAAGGGCGGAAGTAACAAAATGTATTTATTTGATTAAAAAGTGTAAAAAGGTAACTTCCGATGTACTTACAGAATATTATAAAAACAAAAAACAATGGAGTTGATATATGACACAAAAGTTCAATGAAGGTTTATTCAGTATTATAGACAGATGTTCTTGGAATAATTCAACATTTCCTTAAAAACATTTGAATTTGCTTTCCTTGATAGTCACAAAAACATTAGAAATGCTTTTTACTGTTGAGAAAGTTATGCAAAGTTGGCCATGTGAAAATACATGATCAAGAAAGTACAACCCTATTCTTTGCAATGTTTGAAATTGCAATTGCAATGTAATGACGTATTGAGAAGTACCAAACCAGCAAAAATGTAATAGAATGTCCAAAACCTTTTTTAAAATTTTTCACTTTGTTGTGGAATTGTCAACTATATAGATTTCAACAATGCTGCCCAGTGTTGGGGATAATATTTGGCATGCATATTCAGATGCAGTTTTTTCAACAAATCCTTCATATTTTTGTAGTTAAAGTACAATTTGTCATGTCTCCGTGAAATTCTCTTTCTTTAGAAACATCACTTATCAAGATTGGTTGCATGTGAGATCCACAAAACTCATGTATACCTAAGAAATATTATAGGAGAGGATATAACACTTACTTTAGGAAGATCAAGAAAAAATTGTTCAGATTTCTGAATGATTGGTGTCGACTGACAAATTTTGCACCGTGGTGAAAGCAGTTCCACTGCATTAATTAGATGGCCACAACCATCACATTGATCTCCTCGAGCATCCTCGTACCGACACAGAGGACACGTTCCTTCCACAAATCTATCAGCTAGGTATCTATTGCACTTTTGACATAGAAGTTGGTCCATATGTTGTGTACTAGTAAAACCATTGCTGTGTACCTCTAGAAACATTTCCTGGCACACCCTACACATATGAACAAAAAAGGAACACAGTTGGAAAATATTTGTGTATTTAATGGAATAGAACTGAAATACAGTAAAACGTACTCAATGCGGAACGTGTATAATGCGGAAATCTGTCTAACGTGAACTTAAATCACGGTCCTGCCAATCACAAATTCTCCAGTATTACATTGCATAAAGCGGAATCTTGTCCAATATGGAAAAAAAATCTGGTCCCTTGAGGTTCCGCTTTGAACAAGTTTTACTGTAATTCCTCTAAAAACTTATTTCTCTACATTTTCCAGTACATTAAAGTTATTCAGCTTCTTAGCAAATCTAGGCTGCAGATACTAACTGAATTTGATTAATAAATACTAATTTTTTCTACTATACTCAAAATACGACATAATTGTTATACAATTACATCAATCCAAAATCATAATATATTTAAAGCAAGACAAAAAATTCTAAAAAATCCAAGGGAAAAATAACAAATTGATAACATATATTGAGATTACCAAATAATTTTTTCTTGTTTGTTTCTCCTTCGAGTCAACAACCTAACATTTACCTTGTTTGTTCAGGAGTTGTGGTGCGTCCAAAATAGTCAAAGGAAATGTTAAACCATTTATAAACTGCATCGTGAATGAGAAAATATTTATCACAAATCTGTTGAGGTGTTAGACCTTCTTCCAAAGCTTTAGTTTCTGTTGCGGTACCATACTCATCTGTTCCACATATGTACAGAGTATTATGGTTGCAGAGTCGACAGTATCTACAACAGACAGTACCATTTTCAAGAAATTACAATACGTTATAGTATTTATCTGGAATAATCTGCAATTTAAAACGTTGAATATCATTCATCCTATTACCACAATATACGTACGTAAACAGTAAGGAAGCTCAATGCCCTATGCTTGCCAACTGAGAAACACTAGTGCTCCGAACTGTGGGCGACTAGAACTTTGTACTCTCAAGAGAACAGTATCAAAAACTAGACGAACTTTATAATATTAATAAAAGTCCAAAGCCCAATATTACACATAAACACACTATTAAATTATGCAAAATGTGAAAACATTTCAACTTTCATGAAAATTCTCATTTGCTACTATTTTAATGTAATTAAATTACAAGCTACAGATATGAACCATTTTTATAACCGTTCTTTGATTGTTAGAAAAAATATTTAAAAGCCATTTTTGAAAAAATAATTGTTTAAAAATTGCCTATATTCCATCCAAAATTAAGTGAAAACTAATTTCAAACTAGTAGGTCCTCAAGTTCATCTAGACTGATAAGGGGAAAATCAATATTGAGGAAATCGTCCAAATTGTTATGCCTCTCAACCAATTTTTGCCATCAATGGATTTTGCACCATCAAAGGCCCTCAGAACATGGATTCTCACTACAAAACATGAAGAAATTTCTTACAAGATTTATCTACTTTTTCAATATCAGGAGTCTACAATATGAGTATGTATGAAAAATCACTTTCCGCTGCAGCATTACATTTACTATACAAATATGTAGAAAGAGAAAAATAATGCAAAATTTGGAGTTTCTTATTTTATTCTACAAAATTACAAATAAAATAAAATAAAAAGGAACATGTTTAGTACTCTCAAAGTACCTAAAATAATAAGTACTAGAATTTTTAAGGCGGAAGGATTTTTCTAAAACATTGTAGAAAACGCAACACTATGTAAACTGTCCAAAATGTTCCTTTTCTAAGAAGGAAATAAGAAATGCACATTATAATAAAGGTAAAGAAATTAGAAAACAAATATGACAATTACACTGAAAAGAAAATTGACTTGCTCACCTTGCAAACACATCAGCAGATAAAACACACCCAATTATGTTTCCTAAGTGAGGTACATTATTTACGTAAGGCAGAGCTGACGTGATGAGAATATTTTTTTCACCAGCAATAGGCATTCTAAATGCAAAATAAAAAAAAATATTAATCACAAAATGAAAATCACAGAAATGTTTCCTGTCAAGATCTTTTGAAGTAAACATACATAGGCTTCTTAATTAATTTTGGTCGTGGCCTACTTGATGTTCCGGTAACCCATGCCTCTCTCGCAGATTCTAATTCTGCTTCCGAAATGGGTGCCTCCTTTGGTGCAATGGAAGACTGCAAAAAATATTTACATAAAAAATATGTCTCAGCAGAACATCACAAGCTCCCATATTAAAAATGCAAAACTGTCTTAATAATATGACACACACACATCAATACCACTTCACTGATTAGAAAGAAATGGCAGTAACTGCTTGATCCAACATTGTTATAAGAAGGGAATTATTAGAGGTAGGAGCAGGCTAGTCACAGAAAAAAAAAAAATAAAACAATATCTAGTAGACTGGACAATACCCTTCGGCCTTTTTACCTGCCATTCTATCCATAATGACTTTGATATGTGCATTGTTCAGTGGTGAGGCATTTGGTCATTGATAGTTGCGTCGATGACCAAACAAAACTATAAAAATCATGTATTTTCAATATTTCAATCTCCATTAACATTAATAAAATTTTTCAAAGAAGACAACATTGACCGCTTATTTAAGAAAATTTTCCCTTCAGCTCAATTCTGCTCAATGCCAGTTCTAACAGCATCTGTAGAATGGAGTTTTTCTGCTTTAAAAACAATTTGTAAATGTAAGAGATAAAACACAAGGAGAAGAGCAAATGTGCAACTTATCCCTTGTTTTAACTGAGAAAGTACTCTTGGAATCCATAGATCACAAGAGGATTTCTTCAATAATCTTTCAAAAATTTGCCAAAACAACAGGACAGGTTCATTATTCAAAGATATCAGCATATCAAACAAAATTTTAAAATAATTTATTTAATTTCTCATGTTTTGGATTGAATGAATTTCAGTTTTGTTTTCTTATCAAAATTTTTAAATCATTTCAATACTGTCTTAAGGGAGACCAGGAGATTTTGTAAAAAAAAATTTAAAAATTGGAAAAATGATCTTAATTTTGGATATCTGGATATGGGCAAAGACCACACGCAATAGTGATGACCACACACAAAAGCCACACCTCACCACTGATGTTGTCTTGTATATTTATAATCTAAATCTTGGAATTAAAACCAGTTGAAGTTATCTTTTCTCATTAATCACATCTGCTCATATTCTATTAACATGGAAAACAGTTTCTAAAACATAAGAAACTTCTTAGCAACATCCTACAGGTAAGAAGGAACCTAATACTTACCAAATGCATTAATGTAAGCATGGTAAAAGGAAAAAATGAACAATGTCAGAAAAAGGCTTCCATGAATATTGATTAAAGAAATACGTTAAATTATGTAAACTACCTCACAATGCAAACAATGAAGTCTCTTAACCAATAACTGACAATTACAAATAAAATGTTTGTTAAAAGAGGCACTAAGAGGCACTAGGACTAGGATTTATTCCATCAAGATTTCCTCAAACTTAAGCAAATATGTCATAAGAGTAAAATTGTTTGCAAAGACTTGCAAATACCACATAGCTCTAATGATAAAATAGATGGAAGAAAAATTTTCACTATATCTGATTCACTTTATCTGGGAGTGAACATTTCTGGATATTAGATTTTGTCCACAATGTCCATTGCTATCATTTATTCTTAATTTAACTAATGTCGACAAAGGGGTGGGGGTAGGTATTCTGAGGCACAAGAAAACGTGCATGTATAATACCTTCCTTAAAATAAGTTTTCTTATCAAATTTCCCAACACAGTATTAGTTTGGTCCTGACACTGATTGCTGCTTCCATTCCACTAAAATTCACATAGCCTACCTGCCATTCATGAAAACAGCCCATGATCTGAACTCACAAGATGAAATACAAGTACAAGCAATAAATTACGAAAAGATTGTCTACAGCAGTTGCTAAAGCATTCTTGAGGCTATTCCAAGAACCAGAGGTAGTTTCATCTTTTCCTACAAAATATTTATTACAAAGCTCTGTAGCTTTACCAACACTCGCAATTATTTAGTGGCACGAGTCAATACTGACAAATAAATCATAACCAAATGTCGGGAATCTGTATTATTTCTTATTAACCTTCATAACAGGTCATACAAGATAATCTAGCATTTTCAACAAAACTTACAGAATACTATCCATTTGTATAAATTCACATTCATGTCATTTATGTGTTAATTTTCTTATGAAAGGACCTACAGTCTACTTCAGTTATAGTGAACTTCTGGGTACTAACGTTTTTAGTTCATTATATCAGAGAGTCACTATATCCGATTAAATTAAATAGATTTTCTCTACAATGATTGATTTTATTAATACAGAGATAAAACAAAATACATGAACAGCCCAAACTGAAAATTTCAATATCTGCATTTGCCCTTAAAAAATAAATTATTTTCAACTGTTTGCTTCATACTTTTTCATTAATAATTTTTCCATATCATTCTCCAGAGTTCATGCTCTCTCCATACTTGATTCTACATTGTCCTCTGAGTAAGGACTGTAAATGCAGTCTTGTCACCCTTCAACGTCTCTTGCACTGTTGGACCATCGTCCCAGTCTCCGAAGGCCCTTTTACTCACCTAATAACATACAAGATGCTTTTGGTAAAGGGATGGTGAAAGCAATGAAACTGATCACTTTTCTGCACGGCTGATATTGCCAAGCTGTGGCAGTCACGTACTAGTTGCCTTAAAAAACATGCGTTATCCTGCAGAATATCGAGTTAACACCAAGATTGAAACCAAAGCAAGCAATCACACATCACCGTTGCCAGTTGTAGCCACAGAAGACAACTTTTGTTTCCACAGTGAAACTGAACTCATCAGTAAAGTCCCCATTTCAGGTACGCTACCTTCCCCTCACAATAAATTCCTTTGATTATGACCAATGGCCAAATTTTTTTTTTTCAAGCTGCCTAGAGTTGGAATTTGTGGCACTGAGGCGATACACTCTTTTCCAGGAGATAATTAATTTCCAGGATGTTGAATTTCCTATGGTCACTATAGCTGAGGTATAACCAAAATCTTATTTGTAATGTTAGTGAAATAGGACTAGTGATACTTAAGTTCGCTAAAACTGAGGGTTAACTATATCTGAGTTCACTATAACCAGAGACGACTGTATATTTATTTAATAAGTATATGGAGTGTTATTAAAAATGCATAAAAATTACTGTGAGAAATCATGCAAGTTGCTGTATTGATAAGGTTTTTCAAATTCAGAAATTGCTCAATATATAAATTGGAATATCTTGGCTCCTGAAACCATTAAAGAACTGAACTGAAAGTGTCATTTTAGGAAAAAAATTGCCACAACTAGCTAGTGCTACCTTTCTACAGATAACAAATTAGTGTATGATATGGTTAAAGTAGGGAATCTGATTCACTCTTAGAACATGGTGATTGGGAGCGGGGATGGGACAAGAAGGAGAGCAGAATACGTAGTAAGGGGGAAGAGATGGGAGTGAGTAAGCGAGTGCATCTTGTTTCACTAGCCACAAAATGACAAAAACCACTCGCATGGATATTATTCAAAACTTATGTATTCTGCACTTCGGTCTTAGAGACATTTCAATAAAATAGCTTCCGGTTCTGTACTGCACAAATGGAATATCTACTGCACACAGTATTCACTTAGCAAACACGTTTTTATGTTAAATTACTTTTACACACAAGATGCAATTTATCTTTGCATTACTAAGTTGAGGACAAGGTTCAAGTCTTTGGCTCTTGTGATTAATATTAAACATCAAGTTTGTACAATGAATTTTATGCAATAAAACTGTTAGTTCAAAAAGTCACCTCATAAATCAGTTGGATGCTAAATTCAGGTGTTTTTTACCGTTACTGGAAAACACTCTCCTTATAACTTTGGAAACCCAATTACATCCAACTTATAATTTCATCGCACTTCACTAAACTTAATACACTTGAAAATTTCCACAATACTACACAACATACATACACACACACACAATCAATATGACACCTTTCCAAAAGCTACCCCTCAAAACCTAACTTTCCTTTATATCCTTCACCATGGATTTTGTTTTTGCTTCAGTGGCACGAAGTCCTGGATTAAACAACTTCCCGTTTTTACTGTATTCTCTACTTCAACATACTTAAATGTCGGTAAATAATAACAAATAAAAAATGGCAACCTTTCATCTACAATTTTGTCACAGATCCACATCTACCTCTAAAATGAAACTTCTTTTCAAATCATAAACATACAAAGTGGCCATCCCCCTGTTGTTAGTTAATACACAAACACTTACATCAAGACTCCCTGTGCTCTGCAGTTGAGGCCGTTGTTTATCTGCAGGAGTGAGAAGAGAAACCTCTGGCATGGGCTGCCAGCAGCCTGCTGTCAGAGCCTGATATGCTTCTCCTCCTGGTTGGACTTTCAGAGCTTCAAGAGCAGTCTTCACAGCAGGAAGTGCTTGTAGGTGAAGAAACCATGTCACAATATTCTGCCTATCTGCTAACCAATACTGTCGTAGTCGTGGGTCAGCAACAAGTGGATACAGGCTACTAAACAGTACTATATCTGCTGCAGAAATAGAATTCTGAAAAAAAATTCACATTGTAGAAATTTAATGACAGAAAGAAATGTATCTTTGAAAGTATTTCTATTTATTTACATTTACTCACTAAAGTGTGTATTTCTATATACATTTTTAAATACATGATACAAAACAAAATTTCATATTAATGTTATAAGAAATGAATAATTTGTAACAGATTTCAAGAAAAGAACTTACCCCAACAACATACTCCTTATTCAAAAGAGCTACATCTAGAATTTGAAGTAATTCGATAAATCTACTACGTAGGTCCCCATCTAATTTAGGACCCGAGCTCAGACATACAGCTAACACAGGCTAAAACAAGACAATATTTAAGATTTGGACATATAAGTAGAGAAGGATCACATGTGTAAAGCAAAAAATATACCTACCAAAAACTGACAGGCTTCCCATTCAAGCCACTGGTCAATTGGAATTTCACTATCCTGGCTAGGAGGTAGAAGGTACCGAGTACTTGCATTAGTAGAAAAAATCTTTTTCCCAGAGTCCAACAGCAGCACAGGTAACCGTCGCGGGCAGTGACGTTGCGCGTCTGTAATGGACGTAAAATTTATTAGAACCTAATGAATTAATCTACTTTATTGTCAACGTTCCAAAAATATATAAACAACTTTACTACATATGGCCACGTACCACTCACTGCCACGATTTCATAGGTTACATTTTTACCACTTGCATTTCCTGCAATTAGCACCTTCAAGGCAGCAGGGTTATTTTCATTAGTGTATAACTTCATGGTGAACAAGAAAAAGAGAGTGAGATCCAACTATCAGTGAAAAATTACAAAACCAACGCCTGCCACATGGTTACAGTCGCACACCCATGATCCAACATACTAGTACACCCCACTCCAATCTCACCCCACTCCCACCAGAACCCAGTACCAGAGTCTCTTAATCCAAATTGCCTGGATTTTACCTCGCTCGCTGCTTCAATATATTCGATACATGGTGTAAGAAATATCTTACACCATGATTCGATGGTTTCATCATGATTCATGAGTCAAACTTGTTGAGACCGAATCTAGGAACTGATCTTCAGGCTGTCGAGTGATTCGTAGAAATTCTACAAAAATGGAGCGAAATTCAAAACAACGCACATGTTAAACATCTTGGAAGAACTCTTATCCCACATCGTTTCTCATCTGAAGCCATCAACTCAATACCACGAGAACATCGGGGACGACAATGCAAACCCTCGAGCCTAATGGCATCCTCTCCTCTACACATAGTAAGCAAAGGAAAGAAGACGATTTATGTCAGTTTATACCAAACCATCGTAACAAATCCTTGCAAATGTATTACCACTGTATGGGGAATTACCGCTCAGTTTTGCGTAAAAGAGATTCAAGACGAAAAAATTGAAGTTTTCTAGTTAAGGCATGGTAAGGAAATAAGGCGCACATGCAACCCGCAACATACGCAACGCTTCTATACATTTTATTTACTTTGGTGATCTAATGTCAAACATTACGAAACTGTGAACAGTACCTTAATAGGAGCTGTTAGAACACTGTTCTAAAAATCCACGGCCTACTATTAACAAAAGGCAATACCCCAAAGAACATCTATTTATTATATACATTAATTACATTTGCGCAAGGGTTGATTTTGAATTTATATTGAAGAAAAACACTGGATATTTTCTTAACATCTGAAGTATTATGACGCATAATTTTTGTAGCTATTTCCATTTTATTTTCTAGCGACGTTTCCACGTAGCCTTCAGCCACGAAACTAAACTTCCATCCTCGAAGTCTTTTCAATATATTATATCAGTACCAGAGTCGGCGAGCAAAGAAGCAGATCTTCAAAAGAAATGACCAGTTAAACTCGCAGACTTTGCTAGTCCACGATACGTGCCAATATGTTAAGGAATGACCCCAAATGTGTTAGTGTCAACAGGTGGAAACAAACATTCCCAATTTTGTACTTAACAAAAAACCGATTATGTTTTTTAGTTGAAGGGCGAAGACGGATGTATTTTTTCAACGCGTTTAAACAATGAAATCCTTCAACATTTCCTCCCGAAATAACAAATTCTCTCAAATGCTTATTTTTACTTTCTCGTATATGTACGTATGTACGGAGAAACATACGTAGTACAGAGAAAGTTTTGTAATGCTGAATGAAAAAAAGGCGGATTTTCGTCAGAAAAAAAAATTATTGCCGGGTTCTGATAAAGAAAAAGTGGATAAATCCAGTTGCTAAATTAAGGGGGAGGGAATCCTCTATCACGTGGTATAGCCAGAAACCCTGTTTTGTGGGTACTTGATACCAAAAAGTCAATTGCCAAAACGTCCGTACGTCTGTCTCTCCGTCAGTGAACACTACATGCGCGTATACTTGTTTTTTAACGTGGCATCTGTGGGTAGTATCTTCAAGATGGAATAAGGCATGCCGTTTTGCGTCTTTCTTGGTCATGCTGCAAGATGTCGCATAATCGCAACGTATCAAGCGGTTCTGCAGATCAAACGACGCTAGCGGCACGACCGAGAAAGACACGAAAAGCCGTGCCATATTCCATCTTGGACATACTACCCTCAGATGCCTCGTTAGAAAACCCCAAGTATAAACCATGCGTAGGATTTTTTCCCAAATTGAAGTAACCCCTGTCGATCTGACTCAAGTCAAACCTTTGAAATTTTGAAAAACATTTTTAAAATTTGGGGGTACTTTACATAAAGTCTCCGGGACATTTTCAAACTTTTCATGGGGTCATGTACATTTTTTGAAACTGTTGGTAGTTTTCGCGCAATATTACGTGCAATATGAACTATATTAAAAAATAACAAAAACAAGATTTTCTCAAAAAGGATTCCAAATTTTTTCTTTAAACTTTTGGGAAGGATATTGTTAAATGTACTCTATGAGATGAAATACACGACATTTTGCTCTACTCTTTTGTGTTTTCAAAAATTAAAAAAAATTAATTAATTTGATTAGTCTCACACGTCACTAAGGGGAACGCAATACACTAGCGACGATTTGTTCACATTATTGCATTTACGAGTGCACATGCTTTAAATGATATCTAATAAAGTTTCTTGAAAACTCAATAGTTTTCTGTGAAAACGCGCTCAAAATTTCGCATCTTCAGAAACGCTCAATCGCCATTTTCTCAAAAACCGCTCCCAATTGTTTCTTTCGGATAGTTTTAATTGAACTGTTTAACATAACATAAAATTGATTTTGGTATATGCTTTTGTTTTTTTCAAAAACTGCATAAATTTATTTTTTTTAATATCTCCCACGCCTTTAGTATGCACATTTCCAGGGGTTATAATACATTATTGCTTTGTATACTTAGGTTTTTCTAACAAGGTATCTGAGGATAGTATCTCCAAGATGGAATATGGCATGGCTTTTCGGGTCTTTCTCAGGTGCCGCTAGAGTTGCTTGATTTGGAGCATGGCTTGATAGGCCGCGGCCATGCAACATCTTGTGGCAGGGCCGCAAAAAGTCATGCCATATACCATCTTGGAGATACTACCCTCAGATGCCACATTAGAAAAACTCAAGTATAGTGTAAAAGTGCTTCAAATGACTTTAAAGTTTATAGAAAATTCAAATGATTTATTTGAAAAAGAGCTTCACATTTTGCATTCACAGTAACGCTTGATTGTCATTTTCTCATAAACGGTTCCAAATTTGTCAATGAAAATTTCCTTGTATTACGAAATTTTACTCTTCTGTAGCACCGGAAAAACTAGATAGAATACAGAGAAAAGCGAATAAGTTTACCTACAGAACTAACGCGATAAAAAAGGCATGGGAACCTCTAGAAATGAGAAGAACAAGGGCGAGGCTTTGCGCTCTTTATAAATCATACGTAGGTCAAACAGCTTGGAAGGAAATTCAGGTTAGACTAGAAAACCAAATTATTTCGGCCGAAGCGATCACACTCACAAAATTCGAACAAGGAAACAAAATTCAGATCTTGGGAAATTTTCCTTTGTAACAGAACAATTAAAGATTGGAACAGTTTCCCGCAGCAATTTTCAAAGCCTTTCCTCTAAGTGTCCGAAGTTTTAGAAATAAGTTAGAACAATATGATAGTAATAGACATTAAAAAAAGGTAAGTGCTGTGAAGTGCGGTGAAGTGCGATGTAGTGCTGGTGTGAAGTGCGGTGAAGTGCTGTGAAGTGCGGTGAAGTGCGATGTAGTGCTGGTCAGTGTTCCAGTGTCGTGCAGTTAATTGTAGTGAACGCGATCAATGAATTAAAACAATAAATTTAGCCAATATTTATGTAGCTTGTATTAAATTTTAGCATCACCGACATATAATTATAATTATTATATATCATACGAGTTGAAATATTTGTTATAATACTTAATATTAGTGATAGTATGATTATTGCATGTTCGGCTTGTACTGTACTCCTTTATTATTATTGTTATTATTATTAATATCGTTATTATTATTAATATTGTTGTTATTATTAATGTTAAGTGTTATTATTATTGTAATTATTGTTAATTAACTGCCACCGGGTCATACCCAATTGCGTTCAAATAAATGTAAAAAGTTTAAAATTACAGGGTCATAAAAAATGTTTTTTGGGCGGTTATAAATGGCAGCTGGCTAGGGTACTTGGCAAGCCCGAAAAGCTAGCTCAAAC